>JAODAL010072153.1:0-15236 GCA_025379985.1 Phyllomedusa bahiana
TCATGGGCAGCCGGCTCGCTTAAAAGTTGGAAATGGATCTCAGTGTCGCCACTTGCTCATTTAGATCCAGGATCCGGGCTTCTAAATGTGCAGTGTGCACACATCTTGTACAGCAGTATGCCCCCTCGAACTGTTGCTCAAGGATGGCATACATTGCACAGGTTGTGCACTGGACAGCATTGTACAAACATGGAACTCTGGGGATGTTACCAAAAAGATATATGACTAAATTATAATAATAAAGTAATACAATACTGTCCCCTCTAAACTCTCCAAATCTAAAGTCTCTCAATCTCAAGTCCCCACACTTAAAAGAAAAAACACACTTTAAAGAAAACACTCGCAAGACTCGTTCACTCGCTCAAAATGCTCAGCTTTAATCCTTACCCACACTGCTGTTGGGCTGTGCTGCAAACTCTCGTTTTAGCATTACCTATATCTATTGTCTCGACTATATTTGGCAACTCAGGAATATCTGTTGTTACCATTAACCAACTGTTCCTAAAAATTCCCCTCCCTGGTTTCTGCTTACAATAATTATAGAATCAACTACCCGATGACCAACATGTGCTGAAAAGCATCATAAACATGAAATAAAATTGTGGGAATAAGGGATGCTAAAGGTCAAACTCACAGTCTATTTAAAGGGGTTTTACCACAAAGTAAAGTGGATGTGGGAAGCTTTCAAATTAAGTAATACACATTTTCACCATTCATCAGTATTAAAAATTTTGTACTGTTTTTATTTTCGCTGCTACCTTTAGTTATCTATACTATACAGCTTGTATCTAGGGGATATGACAAGTGGCAAGAGCTCCTCATTGTTTGCCGCACATGCTCAGACATCACTTTCAGGCAACTTCTGTTAGTCTCATTCCTACCTAGTAACTGCACACTCATTGCTGAGCGAGTGTTCAACGCAAGGTGCTGTCATTCTAATCCTGTCCTCTGTACTTCTTAAATAATAGTCAAAGAGTGAAAACTAATTAAAAAAAAAGAAACCTCAATCAAGCATGTGAGAAAAAAATCCATGTTTGGTTCCTGCAGGGTTTTTAGCCTTGTATCTACTCACAGCTCTTTACATAAACAGACCTTTGTTGGACTAGAGTGAGCACACTGTGGAAAAAGTCATGGTGATGTCAAGCCACAAATCATTCAAGTTTTAAACACACTAAATGCTGAAGCAGGATAAACCAGACATGAAACACCTTTGTGATAAAACCTCTTTAAGCTATTTTTTCTGGTAGAGGTGTAAGATACAGTTTTTGTGTCCCAATGAAAAATCTGTTACAGTGTTCTCTACTTGCAAAGTGCAGTTGACAATACTGATGTCCCCAAGGAGGTCATTCGCATCCTGTCAGGCACTAAGTTCCTGAGTGACTGCTATGTCTGCACTCCCTGAACCCGTATCTAAATATTTGTTCTTTGTGAAGCTTAGAACCAAATCAGTTACAATTGGAATGTAGCTTTAATTTATAATGCTAGAAGCATAAAGCAACCTAACAAGTACCCATTGCACCTTGTCCCAACTTGCTACATAATTGAATTTGTTCCATATTTAACCTGTAACATCTGCTCTCATCGCTATTTATTTTGCTATGTTTGTTTTTGTAATTGACAGACCAATTCTACAAGCTTATTTGTCAAAAATTTTACAGCATTTTCATAAGATGATTCATGGTTTAATGCACTAACAGCTGGTCTTCAGATTCTTCCATTTCCCACTTGCATTAAAATTCCATGCTGAAGCAATGTTTTTTCTACTGCTTTCTAGAACTAATTATAAAGGGTAAAGTAAATTATGTGTATGGAGTTTTATTTACAAATAGATCTACTTTTTCCAAAGGCATTATTGACATTGACTATCTAAACATTCTGTCAGACTTTCTGATGTACTTGGAAAGGAGTTCCCTCTTTCTTTTTTTAACTATCACAGTCCCCATTGCTATTATTAATATCAAAATAAGCAGAGCTGCTTTCTGCAGACATTATGCAGAGCTACTGGATTTTTCCCAGACCACGGTTTCCATTCAGGGCATGCTCATACGGCAAATTTTGCAGCAGGTTTGGACACAGTTTAGCATCACTGGATAGAGCTTATCTGTATCCTTGCTACTGGATGTTGATTTATGCACCAAATCCACATACAAACCTTATACAAAAATTTTAATGTAACAGTTTGTGATGTAGATTTCAAATTTATGCAATAAAAAATGTCCAGTGTATAAACTATGACCCTGATCGCCATGCAGAATTTTGGGATTGCAGGTGGAATTCACTCAGATCTTGGTGTGCAATTCAAATGGATTATGAACCAAAACTTTCTTAAATATCTGATGGGTAAACACGGCTAAAGGGGATTCTCTCTTTTGAGAACACAAAGTATTTAATAAATAAATATCTGAAGGGCATTACATCTGATAAATTAACAGTAAGTAGTCTTGATATATCAAGATGGTGTAAAAGGAGAAAAGCTATACAATCGGTAAATAATATACAGTACTATCTGGTGCCAGCACATAAGAAGTTGCCTTGCAAGAAGGATCTACCAGCTCTAATCAGACATCAGACAATAGTTGCATGTTACATTAGCTAACACTTTGGGATCATCTTTTCTTAGATCTCTGTATCGTTCCTCTGCTATTCCTCCTGAAAAATAATAAATATATTGAAAGATAGGTGTTACCATTCTCCTAGTCAATGATACTTATCCCTGATTAGTGTGACACTGCACAATCAGTGCTGATCATGCCAGGCTGTCAAAACAACTTTGTTTATTACATATTTTCATTTATCATTGATTGAATTGTGTATAAACCCTAGTAAGGGGTTCTGAGTAAAAAGAGTGTGGTCCCAAGTTCAGGATCCATATGTCTTGGCCAGTCCCTTGCTCTGAAGGATCTATCCTGCATTACATGGATGAGCCATTGATGTGAATGAGCACTATATAATGTTTAATTTCACCTGAGGTGAAACTCCAGGAAAATTTAGTTTTTTTCCCAGTTTTCCAACAGATTACAGACAATTGTCAGGGGTCCCAGTTGGTTTATTGTCAGGGGAAACTTCTAATAAATAAGAATTGCTTAAAGTGAATAATTCCTTCAAAGGGCTATTCTTATCTCACTGTTTAGCTTTAAAAATGTAAGCAAAGGTAAATAAAGACTATTACCAGATACATGGTCTTTGTAATTTTGTTTTCTTTCAAAATAGAGCAGCTCTTATCTCTTAGTTGTGTACATAGTTTCTGCAGGCTAATAACCACTTCTCCCTATTCTCCTTGCTCTGCCTGCTCTGGCCCGGATAGCAACTTCACTTCCTGCTGTGTCTTATCAGCAGAACAGGATCTTGTTCATCTTTGTTACTGACAAACTTTAACCCTTTAGAGCTCTGTGCCCATTTGTCCTTGTGTTTAAGCCCTTCTATTAGCAATGTCCCCTAATGGACTTATCAGAGCTGATTTGTCAATCACAGCTGTTAATAATCCAAAGGCTTATTATTGGCTTACTCTGTATGATATCATATGTTTTATAAATGAAAATTCTTTTAACATCTATTATCAAAATAACATCATGTCTGAAGAAGGGAGCTAGTTCTCTCGAAAGCTCCCCATCAAATATACTCAGTTAGCCTCTAAAAGGTATCGCCTGATTTCTTCACTCTTCTACAAATTTCTATATAAATTGAATACAGATTTCTACAGTATATCAATTATTTTTTTCTTTTTAGAAACAGCCTTTCAATGATCAAAGTGACAGCTCCTTATAAATAATAACAAGCTGCATTTGTGTCCCTGTAAGTGGCATTAAAGGTTACAAATGTTACTTGCTTCAAGTAAAGACTAATTTTACTCTTGAGAGAAAACATCTTGTGACTTCTCTCAATGTTGGCTAAGACCAATCAAAAAGAACCTCTTGTAAGAAAAATCTGAGCGCTAATTAATAATTGAGTTAATTAATTAGTTTATTCTTAATTGGTGGTTTAAATGTGTCTGTAATATACATCTATGTAAATTTATCATTGTCATGTTTGTACATAATATTTATCTAAGCAGCATATTCTCAGAATTTGATGATTATACAGAGAAGTGTGGTAATACAGGACAATGCTTTTCTTGTCCTGTAGAAGTATGCTTTAACTGATTGCTTTGGCAAAGAACCTGCTGTGACAACCACGGGTTCATTGTTATGTTGTGTTTAATTTTTGATTAAAGGCATCCTGTGTTATTTGATCTGTTATTTGAACATGTTATTTGATCTGCAGGCAGCATGCTATTTAGCAGAAGGAGGTAAGCAGATTGATACATAGTTTCGTAGGAAAAGATTGCGAAGAATTTGAAAGTTATTCTTTTCATTTAGTGCACATTCTGTATAAATTAGTCTAGTAGGCAGTCTTACCAGTAAGACTTCCTGGTATGCATACAGAGATAGTTGCCAGTCATTGATACGATCACCCCCCTGTTTTATAACATATCTGCCTGCAGACCAGATAGCATGCTCAATATCACAGGTTTCCTTTAAAGAGAGGTTCTTCAGCAGTTTAAGTGTGCTATATACTGTACTATGCTCACTACATAGTACAGTAAAATGGACTTGCTTCAACACTGGTTCGACCAAATTTGTGTAAAACTTTATGTGGGACCATAATTGATGTCGGAGCAGAAGCGCATGAGTGCAACATTGCCACAGACATGCAAGTAATTATCCCTTTGTATTGCCAGTCGATGCTTATCTTAGTATCTTGCTCTCTTCTCAGTTTTGACAACTTCCTTTACAGTCCTCTGATACTTTCTAATGGCTGATATCAGAATAACATCTCTTAATGTTAAGGAATTTAACATCCCTGAGAAGAAATCATAGATATTATATCACTTGCACGAACAGAAGTCTCAGATAGTGTGCCTACAGGAGACAAATTTGCTTAAATCTCATTTGCATTCCTTCCATAACAGGTATTTCCCTGTCTGGTACCAAAGTAGTAGCGTGTGTAGCAAAACTAAATGCATTGGTTAAACATACAAACTGTTTGGCTGTAGCTCACCTCCGTTCATACAATTGCATGCACCTGTTCCATCTGTTTGTAGCATCGATGCATTTCTCTGTGCTCGGTTTAGCTCTGTGCACGACCAACGGACCTCAACACGTAAGTGAAGAAAGGAAGAATTCCTCCAACTGCAATCCAGCTTTGAGTGCAGAATCGACGTTCACTTATTAGAAAAATGGTACAAAGGGTAAAAAACTTGTTGTTAGCGAGCGATGCTAGCGCGTTTCGGGCACACCACAGATTGCCCTTGCTCACAGCATAACACACAATGATCAAATGCTCCTTATATATGTATATGGGCATATCATAATGCTGGACCGAGCGACACGTCACTTCCTTAATCTTACAACATCATTGTATGTTAAAACCTCGTTAAAAACAGGATTGTTACTTCATATGTACACAAAATATAGCCTTACTTAATATATGTACAAAAAATTATTACGGTAATTAAGTCCGTTCGAGGTTCTTGCTTTTAATTTCAAAATCCAATAGGCTTCCGGAAGACGGACCATACGCTCCTAGTCTCCTCCCCTTTCAGGTTTATTTACCTTCTCTATGACAAAGAAACAAAAAGAGGTAAGAGATCCTTGCATATTTCTCCAGGAAATGCTTTATTGCACCTGAATGATTTGGTTGTTGTTTTTAATACCCAATAAACGCTCATTTTTGGACAAATTTGAATATTGTTCATTTAGATTCTTTTTATATTCATATGCATGCATATATGCATGCAATAATTGCCTATTACGGACAGAAAAAGTAAATTAGCACAAGTCTTCGGGACTGTACCTGTAACAACAAATGAACAAGAGGATATTGATAACAAGAATGGAGAAATTACAAATACAGGAGATGAAGCTATGGTGGGACTGCAATTCCTTAAGCACTTACTTAGAAAAAAATATTATACCTCGAGGGTTATGTTTTAAAAAAAGAATGCCCACGTTTATATATACAGATGAATTCATACAGAAATGGAATCAAGCATTGTCAGAATGTTAACTTCAACTCATGAGACTAATCATTGAATTTGAGACTAAGTTGCAAGATCTTGATAAGAAAATCAAAATAACTAAACAAAAATTGTCTAATTATAAGGACCAAGTAAACTGTGAAACAATATAAATGAAAATAAAAAATAATATTGAAAAAAAAATCGAAAAAATCATTATGGACACTAAGAAAAACAAATACCAATGTGATTTAGAAGATTACAATAACAACAACATATACACGTGGCAACAGAACAAAAGATGACCGAGATCTATCCTAAGAACTTCAGTAAATAAAAAATCTTATAGAACAAGAAAAGAATTTAGCTTTTCGGAATTGGACATGACGGAAACATTAACATCTGAATCGATAGTTCAAGCATAGAACTAAAGCCGGATTGCAGTTGGAGGAATTCTTCCTTTCTTCACTTAAATGCATTGGTGCTTATATGGTTTTAAATACGTGCAATAACAGTACCATGTAGCAACAATTAACCCCTTAAGGACCAAGCCTGTTTTGGCCTTCCTGACCGCCATATTTTTGAAATCTGACGTGTCACTTTATGTGAGAATAACTTTTTGACACTTTTACTCTTCAGAGAATGTTTTCTCTTGACCCATTGTACTTTAAGTTAGTAAAACATTTTGGTCCATACAATCCTTGTTTGTTTGTGAAAAATATCAATTTGTCATTTTCAAAGTTCTAAAATTTCTGCATGCAGGACAGATAATTATTCACCACAAAATAGTTTATAACTAGCATCTACTATATGTCTACTGTAGGTTGGAATCAAAGTTTAAATGTCTTTTATTTATGACATTAGGTGGCTTAGAAATGTAGTAGTCATTTCTCACATTTTCAAGAAAATTTGCAATATACATTTTGTTAGGGATCAGTCCAGTTCTGATGTGGCTTTGAGGGGCCTGTGTGGCAGATACCCCCGTAAATGACTTAATCTAAGAAACTAGACCCATTAAAGTATTTACAACAATGTTTAGGAAGTTTGTTAACCCTTTAGATATTTCACAGAAAGTAAAGCAAAGTGGAGGTGACATTTAAAAATGTAACTTTTTTTGCAGATTTTCAATTTTTATCCATTATTCACTGGAACACGATAGATGTGACCATGGAAATGCAGCTTAAAATTGATTCCCCAGATTCTGCCATTTTCAGAGATATCTCATTTTCAATACAATTTTATTTAGGCGCCATTACACGTTTGCGGACACCTTAAGGTGCTAAAACTTAATAAGCACCTCAAAAAGATCCCATATTGAAAATGACACACCCTAAGGAATACATCCAGGTGTGTAGTGAGTATATTGACCCCAAAGGTGTTTCACAAATTTTATTTAGCATTAGGCTATGAAAATTAAAAAAAAATTCTTTTTTCCAACATTCTGCAATTTTAGCTTAAAATGTTTAATTTTTTACAAGGAATCCTGGAAACAAAGCCCCCAAAATTTTGTTACACAATTTCTTCCAAGTTCACCAAAAACCCTACATGGGGTGTAAAAAAGATTTTTTGGGGCACATGGTTTGGGGCGTACAAGGGAGGGAACGCTATTTGGCTTTTGGAATGCAGATTTTGGTTGGTGCCAGGTCTTATTTACAAAGCCCCCCAAATTACCAGAACAAGGGAAACCATCCAGAAGTTGCCCCATTTTGTATTCAACACCCCTCATGGATCTCATCTAGGGGTGTATTTTTCATTTTGGGCGCACATATGTTCCACAGTTTTTTTTAGCATTGGGCCATGAAAATGGGAGAAAAAACGCAATTCTGTCAGTGTTTTTTGGACTTTAATTTTACAGCCTTCGCCGAATGGTATAAATTACATCATAACTTCACTATGGGGGTTGGTATAATTACAATGATAAAAAATTTTATATAGCTTTTTATGTTTTATTACTTTTACACAATCAAAATGTGTTTATAAAAAACTGCGCTTTTATGTCGTCATAGTCTGAGAGCCACAACTTTTTTTTTATTTTGCTTTTTATTTTATTTTATTTTACAGAGCTGTGTAGGGGCTTGTTTTTTATGGGATGAGGTGAAATTTTTATTGGTACAATTATGGAGTTCATATGGCTCTTTGGTCACTTTTTATTAGGGTTTTTGCGAAGCATTTTGAACAAAATACAGCAATCCTGGTAGTGTTTTTTATTTTTATTTTTTACAGTGCTCACTGTGCGCTATAAATGACAAGCTAGCTTTACTCAACAGGTCGATACAATTACAACGATACCCAGTTTGTAAGTTTTTTTTTATGTTTTACTGATTTTACACAATAAAAACACTGAGAGACATAACTTTTTTACTTTCTGTGTACAGAGATGAGTAGGGGGTTGTTTTGTGCAGGAGAATTTGACGTTTTTATTTGTATCATTTTTGGGGGACAAGATTTTAATCTCTTTTAAAAACCATTTTTTGGGAAAGGGAATTTAAGAAACTATTGCAATCCAATAGTGTTTATTATTTTTTTTTTTAACAGTGCTCACCAGTCAAAAATCCATGACAAGTTAATTTTATTCTGTGGGGCGATACCCAGTTTATATAGTTTTTTTTTATGTTGAAGTGCTATAAAAAAAAGTGTTTTTATTGTGTAAAACAATATTTATGCATGGCTATCTTCTGTGTTTATATGAGCTTTTGATCACTTTTTACTCCTTTTTATGTGCTGCAGGATGAACGAAAATCGCAATTCTGTGACTGTTTATTTAGCTTTTTCTTTACAGTGTTCCCCGTGCGTGTTAATTAACATGACAAATTTATAGGGTAGGTCGTTACGCATGCTGCTATATCAAATATGATTGTTTATTTTTGATCTTTTTTGGGGCGATTGGCGTTTGTAAAGGGGAAAAGAAATGTACGTGTTTTTATTTTATTTTTCGTGTTTGTGTTTTTACTGTTTTTCGATTTTTTTTGCTTTTTCACATTTTGCTTACTTTTCCCCATAGGGAAAATTATTTTTGTAATAGAAATCAACACACAGCTTATTGCTGTGTATTGGTCTCCATGGCAACTGTCAGTCACGATGCCCGGCCATGCCCACAGGGCACGGCCGGGCATGGTGTCGTCACAGACAGCCCGGAAGGCATTCTATACCTTTCGGACTGTCTGTCAGCACACAGCAGCCATACAATCGTGTATGATCATGCGGCTGCTAGCGCAGACAGAGACACAGGAGGAGATCGCTCCTCGTCCATCTCCCTTAGTTATTGCAACCTAGCGGTCGTGATAATTAAGGGGTTTATTGGCCCTCCCCCGGAGTGATTTCCGGTCGGGGCCGATGCTGCCATGAATGTTTCTCCCAACTTTGCTCAAATGCGCCTAATTCACAAATGCGCCCCAAAGACAAATCCGAATGCCAGAAATAGCGAATAAGCATGCGCCCCAATCCATACATGCGCTGCGAAGACAACATGCGCTCCAACACAAACCTACACGCCGTTAACAAATGTGTAGAACTAACGAATGTGCCTAAATTTGAAGTATACAAGCCTGAATGCCCAAACAGGCGCCCCAAACAACACACTCACTGAAAAAGGCGCAACGCCTAAAACATTCCAACAGACGCAAATATAACCACTTTACAAAACAAGCGCACAACAAATTCGGAAATACATTTGGAGCATACGATACTTTATGCCGCATTCAAACTGTCGTACGGACATCACTTTAGGGACATGTCACCCTCTATTTTTACTTTGTCATTATAGGGTATTGAGTGCAGAATAATGGAGAAAACTTTTTTTTTTTTTCATTTTAGTACAAATCCTCAACATAACATTTTGTTTCTTTTCTTACTAATTTTGTAGGAGATTTTTATAGGAAAGTTTTCTGGGCATGCTATGTTACCTGGGAAATAGTCACCTTGCAGTGACAAGGAGTAGATGAGTTGTGACTAGAGATGGGCGAATCGATTCTAACAAAGTGGAATTCGTTTAGAATTTTAGGAATACTTCGGTTCTGCACGAAGCCGAAGTTTATGGTGATTCGCGGGAATGAAGCGTCTTTTCATTGTAAAATGGCCGCCATCACATGGTGTTACATGGGGCAGAGAACTCTGGGAGGAAGAAAGGAGGACCCTCAATGACATGTGTAGGCATGAAGCCAATCAGCGACCGACAGGCTTCTGTGACGTCACAGCCCTATAAATACGGACGCTAACTTAAATTCTCACACTTCTCACTGTGTGTCCTGTCATTAGCATCTTATATTGAACTCTTTGTAAAACAAACTCATTTTATCAGCGAATGGGGGTAAAGACCATCACGAGTGTGTGTCATTTGCACACTTGTTACTCAACCAGCGTTATTATTTTGCCTCAATTACATCTGGTTGTTCTGTAGGGTATTTAATACCTGAGGCTTAATTTGACCCCTTGATTGTGGGTTAATTTGCACTAAAATCTAGAGTGTCTTTTTTATTTTGTCCCATATACGCCTAAATTACATCTGATTTTTCTGTAGGATATTTCTTACCAAAGGCTTAATTAAACAACTTGATTGTTGGGTAATTTGGACTAAAATACAGTGAGTCCCCCCCCCCCCCCCCCAAAAAAAAAAAGAAGAGTGGAGAGGGTGTCATCAGTAATTGACGTCATTAATCATTTTGCCATTCTTTGATCCTTCAGTGCCCTCTTTCATAATCCATCATTGCTAAAGCCAAAAAGAAACAGGGTTGATCCCAAAATTTAAGTAAATTGAATATTTTCATGTGTTCTGTGTTTTGTATCCACTCCTGATATTGGCTCCCTTCTCATCTGACAATCCTGATACAAACAAAGGACCATGTCATACTAGCCTTATGGCTTCTCCGAAAACACAGTTGGTTGTGTTGTCCTTTTCATTTCTTGTGACAGATTAAAAGAAGGGGAAAACCCAATATAGTGGCAACGTCATAGAGTGTGGGGTGGAAACAGCATTAGAAAACCACGGGTGGTGACTGAGAGAGTGGTCAGTTGCAAGCAGCAGTGATTAGGCCACAGACTGGCACAATTACACAGTGTAGAGGTGACGGCAGCAACAGCAGCAGCATCAGGCTGGAGAGTGTCACAATGTCATAATTTTGAGGTGGCAGCAGCTAGATGACATAATAAGGAGGTGGCAGTAACAGGAAGATCAAGCCAGAGAGTGACATGGTGACATAGCCTGGAGATGACAGCAGCAGCATGAGGAGACCGGAGTGGTGATGTGGCAGCAGCATCAGAAAGCTACATAATAGCCCAGTGAAGAGTGGGGAGGTGGGTGTCAATACCAGTCCCTGGTAAAGATGGTATGTGTTTGAAGGAGCAGCTAATAGCAGATGTGAGGCATCAGGCGGGTGGCAGCATCAGAATAGTACCTGAGGCAGGTAGCCAAAAGAATCCAGGGTTCAGAGTCTGCTCCAGGTGCTGCTGCTGGTGGGTACCTAAATCACTAGGCGTTGAAGAAAGCTGCTCATCAACAACTCCAGACTCAGGTTGCTAATGATGGAGCTGGTACTGTTCCTAACCCCCCAGTTCCCCACAGCAGCAGTGGCAGTGGTACGTGAGTGATGAGGAACCCCCCGGTCAGAACTGCCAGAGGATGGACCATGGCGCACTTTGGCAGCGGCCAACTGACTACATAGGATTTCTCTATATTACAGGAGTTTCTCCTTCCTCTGGGCAGGTGTAAAAAAGGCACCCATTTTGGACCAGTAGCGAGGGTCCAAGAGGGTGGAAAGCTAGAAGTCCTCCATCTGCCGGATGGTGACTATTCGGCTGTCACTATCCAGGCAAATCAGCATGCAGCTGGCCAGCTGGACAAGTGACTCTGAGGGAATCCCTGCCTCCATCTCCACTGTATTTATACAAAATACGAAAGCACTCCCCTTGCAGTTTATTCATATGGTGCTGGTCAAATGATGAAAGTCGCTCCATCAAATGTAGAACTGAGTTGATTAACCGCACACAAAATTGTTGGCAGAATTTTTTTTTATTTAATCCACAAGCTCTAAATATACAGAAAAAAATGTGACTTTAAATGTAACGTTTCGGTCACAAGACCTTTGTCAAACAGTCACTGAAAAAAAAAATAACATAATATAAGTATATATAATATAATTAGAGATGGGCGAATCGATTCTAACGAAGTTGAATTCGTTTAGAATTTCAGGAAAACTTCGGTTCTGAACGAGGTCGAAGTTTGGGGTACTTTGGGTGAACGAAGTGTGCTTTTGATTGATAAAATGGCTGCGAGCACATGGCGCTACATGGGGCAAAGCACTCTGGGAGGAAGAAGGGCATAGCCTGCATGACATGTGCAGAGATGAAGCCAATCAGAGACCGGCGGGATTCTGTGACGTCACCGCACTATATAAGTCCGGGCGCGACGCTGGGAGCTCATACCGCTCTCACTGTACTGATCAGGAAGGTGCTGCCGCGGCTGAATTATTACTGAAGAACTGATTTTTATACAGCGATTTTTGTGGGGTGTCTCAGCTTGTCTCAGAGACTGCTTCTCTAACGTTCTATTTCTGATTTTTTGGTGTATTGGATCTGAAGTCCAGTGCATATATACATGTTTAATGCTATGTGCTCACAGCACATTGAATATCCAAGAGGCATCTAAGCCAGTTCCTGTTGTATTCATTTAAAGAAACATCGTTTTTATAATACAAATACCACTTCATTTTTGGCTGCTCAATTCTTTGCGCAACTTACATCCAGGGGTTATTTAATCGTTGTTTCCTTTCTGTTGTGACTCCAAGAAACCGTCTTTTTCACCGCCAAAAAATACAATTTTCCTGTAGCATAATTCACAAACAAAGGTTAATTACAATTTTTTTTCTCTTTGTTGTGTAGCGTAGAAAAACACGCAATTGAAAACACGCTACAAAGCTAGTAGTTTCCTTTTGCTCAATTTTTTTCCCAAAATTTTACATCCAGGGGTTAATAAGCGTTGTTCTGCTGCTGTTTGTGACCCCAAGAAACCGTCTTTTTCACCGCCAAAAAAATACAATTTCTGTAGCAAAATTCACAAGCAAGGTTAATTACAATTTTTTTTCTCTTGTTGTGTATCGTAGAAAACACGCAATTGTAGCACGCTACAAATCTATATTTTCCCGGCTGCTCAAATCTTTTGCGCAATTTTACATCCGGGGGTTTTAATTAAGCGTGTTCTGCTGCTGTTGTGACTAAAGTAAACCGTCTTTTTAAACCGCCAAAAAATAAAATTTTCCTGTAGCATAATTCACAAGCGAAGGTTAATTACAATTTTTTTTCTCTTGTTGTGTAGTGTAGAAAACACGCAATTGTAAACACGCACAAAGCAAGTAGTTTCCGGCGCTCAATTCTTTTAAGCAATTTACATCCAGGGGTTAATTAAGCGTTGTTTTTGTGCTGTGGTGACAAAATAGACCGTCTTTTTCACCGCCAAAAAATACAATTTTCATGTACCATAATTCACAAGCGAAGGTTAAATTAAAATTTTTTCTCTTGTTGTGTAGGTAAAACACGCAATGTAACACCTACAAAACTAGTAGTTTCCGGCTGCTCAATTCTTTTGGCAATTTACATCCAGGGATAATTTAAGCGTTTTTGCTGCTGTTGACCCCAAGAAACCGTCTTTTTCACCGCCAAAAAATACAATTTTCCTGTAGCATAATTTCACAGCGAAGGTTAATTACAATTTTTTTCTTGTTGTGTAGCGTAGAAAACACGCAATTGAAACACGCTACAAAGCTAGTATTTCCGGCTGCTCAATTCTTTTGCGCAATTTACATACAGGGGTTAATTAAGCGTTTTTTGTGCTTTTGGTAAAAAACGTTACTTTTTCACCGCCAAAAATACAATTTCCTGTAGCAAAATTTTCACAAAACGAAGGTTAATTACAATTTTTTCTCTTGTTGTGTAGCGTAGAAAACACGAATTGTAACACGCTACAAAGCTAGTAGTTTCCGGGCTGCTCAATTCTTTTGCGCAATTTACATCCAGGGGTTAATTTAAGCGTTGTTTTTTGTGCTGTGGTAAACTCTACTTTTTCACCGCCAAAAAATACAATTTTCCTGTAGGCATAATTCACAAACGACGGTTAATTACAATTTTTTCTCTTTTTGTGTAGCGTAGAAAACACGCCAATTGTAACACGCTACAAAGCTAGTAGTTTCTGGCTGCTAAATTTTCTTTGGCGCAATTTACATCCGGGGGTTTAATTAAGTGTTGTTCTGCTGTTTGTACTCAGTAAAAGAAACTTTGTTTTTCACCGCCACAAAGAAATTCTTTAGCATAATTCATACCCGAAGGTTAATTAAGCCTGTTTTTGCTTTTATATTCAGTAAAATACACAGAGTTTTTAAACGGCACATACAAGTCAATTTTTCCTGCCCATTTGTGGAGCCAATTTAAATCCAAGGGTTAACCAAGCTTATTTAGTGGGTTATTTGGCGTCAATACAGGGTGTGTATTTATCATATACAGATATCTTCATCAAACAGTGTCTGTACATTTTAGAACAAACAGTATGTCAGACAGAGAGGTGGCAGGCTCTTCACCTGCGAGTGTGTGGAACGACTGACCTTTGTCAAGATGAATCAGGCGTGGATCGGCCAGGATTTCCACACACCAATGCCTTAGGCGTCAGACTACATCAGCCATGTCGCCTCACCCAAACTGTGAGAAATGAGTCTTTGGGGTTTAAAATACCTGCCTCAGCCCCTATTCTGATGCCACACCCGCCTGATAAAAAAGCCCCAACTGCTGACAGTTTCTCCATCTGCCAACCCAACCATCTTTACCAGGAACTGGTATTGCCACCCACCTCCACACTCTGTCATTGTGCCACTGTCTGACCTCATGCTGCTGCTGTGGCTGCTGCCGTGACCTCCACACTGTGTCATTGTCCCACACTGTGGCCTATCCTGTTTTTTGCCACCTCCAGAATGTCATTATGCCACTGTCTGATCCTTTCTGCGCTGCGTGACCTACACACTGGTTTATTGTCCCCCTCTGTGGCCTACTCCTGTTTTTGCCACCGCCAGAAAGTCAAAGTGCCACTGTCTGACCTCAAGCTGCTGCTGTGGCTGCTGCCGGGACCTACAACCTGTGTCATTGTGCCACTGTCTGACCTTATGCTGCTGTGGCTGCTGCTGTGACCTACACACTGTGTCATTGTTCAAATGTCTGACCTCATGCTGCTGCTGCCGTGACCTACACACTGTTTTTTTCCCCTTTG
>JAODAL010072154.1:0-15236 GCA_025379985.1 Phyllomedusa bahiana
GCGAGGTCCATTGCCTCTTTTAAACACACGCCAATATTTACTTGCTTAGAGGCAGCCTGCTTGAACCATTGCATGCTGTTCTGTAGTCTTATGATCTACAAGAACGCCCAGATCTTTCTCAACAAGCGATTCTCCATTTGATTTTTCCCCCTAGGTCATATGATGTCTGCAGATTATTTCTACCCAGAGTGCATAACTTACATTTATCCACATGAAACCCCATTTGCCAAGTGTTGCAAAGCACTCAGTGTGTCAGGGTCTGCTTGCAATTGATGAGCATCTTCCATTGTGTTGCACTACCCTGCATAGCTTGGTGTCATCTGCAAAAATCGAAACTGTGCTATTTATCCCTTCCACTACATCGTTAATAAATAAATTAAATAAAATGGGTGTTTTGGGGGTGTTCTGGCGGCGTGTTGCACCTCACTCTTAATATTAGTCACATATATGAATGAGGTTCTGCAAAACTAGGCGCATTACTGCTCGAACAGACAGACATATGAATTAATATAAAAATATAAAATATCGAAAAATATAAAAATATCTCCTATAAAATGCATTTAAAATTAAATAACCCACTGATGTTCCGATTTTTACATTTTTAATTTTTACTAGTTACTATTTTTGTTGCTCTCATCCTTTATTCTACTACAGCAAGAGCCTGTACTACTTTGAGGTCTTGCTGGAACCTGAGTCCTCCATGCAGTTCAGTTCCAATTGTTTCTATTTCACTGACATGCTATTCTAATGACTTTTCTTTTATTTCCAGCCTATCTATAACCTTTATACATGTTAGGCGCATTACTAAGTTCCGCAATGTGTCTAACACACAGGCGAGGCGCGTTGAACTTTACACACCATTTATGAACGAACAAAAAAACACTTTCATACATTCAAGTGCATTATACACTGAAAAAAAGATGAAAAAATGAACTTCGATGCATTTGAATCATACATGTCTCCCTAAATGATTGATGAGTATTCATTTAAATATACACTTATTTTGTATTTCTTCCATTTTCTTCCTATTGCACCAACAGTTGTCTCCTTCTCACCCAGTGACTTACTTATGGTATATGGTTTGTAGCCCATTCCAGTTTTGGGACAGGGTCATGATTTGTCCCTAACTCATTAGAAGCTCTTTGGTCTTGACAATGTTGAAGAGGGTTGGAGTCTGATGATTAAATTGGTCTGTGGACTAGAGTTTTTATAAAGGTGACTCTATATTAGACAAGCTGTCTTTATTGCAGGTAACGAGATGGATTAGGAGCATCTCACTGGTCTGTTGGACCAGAACTCTTAAATGGTTGGTAGGGATCAAGACTTATTTCTCTCGCAAACTGCAAATAAAATTTATATAATTTATACAATGGGATTTTCTGGTTTTTAATTTTGGATATTCTATCTTCATTGTTAAAATGAACCTACCCTTAAAATTTAGACTGTTTCATGGTCTTTGGCAGTGGGGATCTTACAAATCAGCAAGGGATAAAAATAATTATTTCCTTCACTGTAACCATCATATAAAATTAAAGGAACACTTCCAATGAGAAAGGAATATTTTTGTTCAAACCGATATTCCCAGAAAAATGTTTGGCAAATTTTTATTTTTTCATTTTGGTATTCCTATGCAATTAAAAATTAAATATAAATATTGTCCTGTTCTAGATCAAATTCCTGAATGGCTGTGAGACAATCTCACTTTACTGTAAATGCTGCTTATCTCTGTGAAGTCTCATTATGAATAGCAGTTAATGACCTAAGGATTGCTCTATTTTTCTCTGGACAGGGATAGATAAGATTAGACTAGTCAGACAGGGCAGTGACAAGTGCAAGAGTGTAATTGGTTAATCTTTTTTCTGAAGTATGAGTAGTGTGAGCGATTTTTATCGACAAAGTTGAAATCTGGCAGGTTTTTTGGTGGATCGAAAATTTCCAGATCATGCGATAATTAGGTTAATAATCTGTGCATCATCTATTAAGATCGCGCCTTTTTCGGCCGCTTCTGTAATTTTGCGGCCTGCAAAATGAAATTACAGAATATGAGCAGGGGTGAGATGTTGTGCGACGTCAGGTCTGGGATGTGTATGGTGGCGGATTGGCTGGAAAAATCACATGACCTCGTTTTACATTAGAACAGCGTTTCCTGTTTCAGCCTTCAGTGTCTCTCAGCGTCTCATAGGGATAGGACCTGCGTTCTGACTGTGCCCAAACAGCCTACAGCGAAATTAGTACTATTTATGCACAGAGAAAAGAAACTCTATATTAGCTGTGATCTTCCAATTTGTGTAGATTAGGGATTGATATTGGAAACATTTTAGGTAGATAGCTAGGAGGAATTTTTTAAAGCAGACTTACCGCTGTAATTCACGGCGGTGGGAGGCGGGGGCCGCGGGCGAACACAGACAAGCTCTATCTATAAATGATCCACTGGATAACAGTTCACAAGATTTGTGTAGACATTGTAGTGGAATATCTTATTATTAACAGTTTCTATTGTAATATTTCATGGATATTGGGCAGCCTGAAATTTTATATGGATAAACATCTTTCTAGTATACTGCAGGTCTCTCTGGTAGCTGCAAAATCACCTTTTATTGATCAGTTTACATTTCAGATAGGTGTTCTATTTTTACCCATTAACATGTGGACTGTTGATATTTCCACCTTGCATTTAATTTACAAACCAGCAATCTTGTAATTTGCACAGGTTGTTTGTTGCAAAAAATTCCGTGAATCGTTCGAAAACATCACGTTAAGTTTCGTTTTTTTGACTTGTACGCACACCAGGCATGTTCATTGACGCCAGCATCTACGTAAATCTTAAAACAAGCGATTTCTATATTCACCCAGGTGAATTGGAAAGGTGCAAAATATTGCGTTTATTATATAAAAAACATAACAGTTACGTGTTTTATTGACTTTTGCGCACACCAGCACTGGTTCATTGACGCTAGCATATACGTAAATCTAAACCTGCATTTATATATTCACCACAGGTGAATTGAAAGGTGCAAAAAAAATACACGTTTATTATATCAAAACATAACAGTTAGTGTTTTTGACTTTTGCGCATTCCAACACGGTTCATTGACGCAGCATATACGTAAATCTTAAAACAAGCAATTCTATATTCACCAAGTAAAATTGCAGAGTGCAAAAATTAACGTTATTATACCAAACATAACTGATACGTGTTTTTTGGACTTTTGCCAGTTCCAGATTTGTTGATAGACAACCTAGCAGTTAAATTTGAATCCAGCAATTTTGTTTAGTTTAGTGGGATTTGAGAATAGCTGTGTTTGCCGTCTTTTAAATAAGAGACATTTCCAAAACTATCCAATACCTTTCTCTAAATTTTTATATTTCTGAACATGGAGGCAATTTGCAGGTTGGTAAGGAGCAAAAGTGGGGGCGGTGACTTGGAGGTAGTGGTCACTCGAGAGGAGAGAAGGTGCTCCTTCCAGTGCTGGCGACACACGATTGCCTGCGGATCGTTCAGTTGCTGGACCGTCAGGCCTGTCATCGCTGGGTCAGGGCCCTTTGAATACTTAGTAACGAACTTCGTCGACATCTGTCCTTCTGTGTTTATGCAACTGCATCTAGACAGTCTTACCTCCTTGTCTCGCAGTCCTCGGCCTCTAATGTCGTCATCAGCATCATCAGCAATCGTCCAACATGATGCTGCCCAGATGTCAACTCGTTGTACCACCACTGAATGTGGATAATCATTGTCTGAAGACTCTTTGATGACATAAATGCGGTTGGGGTCAGAAGGCATGTTAAAAGATTCAAGAGGATGATTTTGTATTTGCTCTGACGCCCAGTTACTGATTGCCATCAGAGGAGGTGAAGGAAGCCGGGTCAATCCGGCAAAAATCCCGGGGTCGGTCGGCAATGCTTGCAGTGATCCTTGTTGTAGCCCGCAGCTTCTGGATGCAGAAAGTCAGGAGACCAAGTCACGGTGTTGAGGATGATGATGGATGACGACCCCTCCTTCTCATTTAGCAGTCGCGGATCCATTCCTGGTCTGTTCGCAGAATTTGCTTGCGGAGCGCTTCTATCATGTGGACTGAGAAGTGAGACGATGGTCGTGGGTAGTGTAATATGGGTCCCGCCACAAAAAGGGAGAGGGGGTCGTAGAAGTCCACTGTTATGATTCCGCCAGCCACGGTCAGCGCAAACCCCGCTCTCGCTTATCGCCGTCAAAAAGGTCCAAGGATCCTCTCAAGCCTGGGCCTTCTTTGAGCAAGCTGTGATTCACCCAGCGTAGTCTTATGCTGCCTTTGCCGTAAACGCTATAAGTGAGGCAAGAACCTTAAGTGGTTAACAACCACCAAAATGTTAGTCACATGCAGCGAATGCATGAGTTGAATGGAGGGAACAATTGGCCAAAAAAGGCCAGACCGGACGCCGGGCCTCAACCACTGTCACACCATTTGTTCTCCGCCTCCGCCATCCTCCGCCTCCACCAAGCTGGTTCCTCAGCTGCCCATGTCTCTCAGAGTCATGATCAGGGATCAAGCCTCCGCTTCTGCCTCCACCAGTCGCCCGAGGTAGTACCAACCAGGCACCACCAGTGGAACCCATCCTAACCTTCTCCTTTCGGTTTGAGAACCGGACGCCGTACAGCGGCCAGTCTAGCAGCCTCCAGCCTTCTGCTTCCTGGTTTGGGAGCAAAGAAAACTTTATCCTCCAAACCTCACCAAAGCCTTAAGCCTGAAGGTTCGGGCATGGCCAGGCTTTTGGACTTGGAAATGTTGCCTTTCCGTCTGGTGGACACAGATGGGTTCCGCCACGTCATGGCCCTCGCCTGCCCCCATACCAGATTGCGAAGCCAGGCATTTCTTTGCAGGAATATAAAAGCCGTCCCTGCCTGGCCAGCATCGGGTAATCTAAAAATTTCAAGAGCGTTGTCTGCATCATGTGTCCGGAAATGTCCAATTCCACCACCGACACGATGGACTAGTAAGCACGGGCCAAGGCCGTTATTATCTCCGTGACAGCTCCACTGGTGAGCTTGGGGGGTGTCTCTGGGGGTGACGGATGGCTCTCTGGCTCGGGCGCTTTGCTCTTCAAAACCGCAGGGATGGTTGCAGGGCTCTTTCCCCTAATGTCTTGGTGGCATACGTGCCCATGTGACACCAGGCCGTGTTGGATATTAATCTGCCTTGGAGACTGTCCACACACAGGTCAGGAGCTGTGGACGCTCTAAGCAACGAGACCGGAGCGCTTGGCTGGCTGGGTGAAAGAACCTTGTGCCAGGCAAGGGTGGTGTTGATAATGGGCAAATCTGCGGGCCGCCATTAAGATCAGTAGGCTGGAAGCACATCCCTTGCCTGGCTCATTTCATTTACGTTGTCGTCCTGAAATTTCGAGAAGCTACCCGGGGTCTGGACTGCATGCTGTAAGAAGGCTATCGAGGTCTGATAGTTCGCAATTCCGCCGTTCGCACCCTGCCTCGTACTGCTGGCTGCGTTGGCTGCGTTTCCAGCTACGGGCCTCCCCGTCAACCGTCACACACACATACCTCCTCCCTCCGCGCGGACGTGGCAACAACGCTGGTATTCACCTCCCTCCACTTGCTCCAGCGATTGTGGCAGCAGCCAATGCCTTTACGCAGTACGAAGTGACAATGGCCTGACAAGCAAGCGGTACGGGACCTCGGGGTGTTGAACACCGAGAGTGGAGGCAGGTGAATGAGCCTCTACACTAATCCTTGCCAGTTTTGAGAAGCCTCCAAAATGGTCAGTGGGACAATGCCTTGTCGAATTGCATCGTCGGTGATCTTAGTTCTGGAAAACGATCATGGGACACTCTGAAACAACAAGGTCCCGCCAGCTACGGGGAGGAGACGGAACCAGATGTGGACACGGAGCCTTTCTCTCCGTCACATCCAACAAGGCCGACAGTTTCTCAATTTTCATTGCGTTCTTCATTAGGCAGTGGTTCGGGGTCCAGAGTAGTGCAAGGTGGCGCAATCAGCTCTCAGGTAGCATCATCTCAGGCAATAGTCAGGGCTGTGTTGAAGCTGTGCAGGAGGGCAGTGGAGGAGGAGGAGGAGGTATTCATAGCACCGATGTTACGACGTCACTGCCTTGGAAAAGGTTGGAGGATTTGAGGCGGAGGAGGAGATGGGAAGATCAGTTTGCTAGTGCCCCTCGACCCAGGTGGGCTTGGGAAATCAAGGCTCCATCTCTCACATGTGTGCTTGGATGCTCCATTTTCTCCAACATGATCTCGCATTAAATGCCCATCAAAATGAACAACAGTTATCTGGAGTGGCACCATCATGGATCCCCGGTACAAAAACAAAAATCAGCACTTTCCTTCCACCCACCAAATAGAGAGTAAATATGCAGGAAATGGAGACCTGCTGATTGATCAACTGGTGTCATCTGTTGCGGTCTGTTCACGTTCACCAAATGTAATGGTGGAACAACATCAGCGACGTGACAGCAGTAGAGTGCACAAGTAGGCGTATCGGCAGCAGCAGGCAACGGTTGGCGATGCCTAATGGGTGTCCTATGGCAATCTTTGTTTACCACCTCCCAACGCATTGCAATTGCAGGGCACACACCAACACACAGAGATCAAGCTTAAGATATGGTGCACGACTATCTGCGGTCTCTTCCACCGATTGATTTTTGCATGTGTTCATGGAACCCAAAGACTTCTGGGTATACAAAATGGAACGATTGGCCCGAGCTGGCTCGTCTACGCCATAGAGGGGTTGTCCTTGCCTACTGCAGCCAGTGTATATATCTAGCGGACCTGCAGCACAGCTTGGAGGAGTCCATTACAGACAAACGCATCCGGCTTTCCACAGATTATGTGGATCGTTGATGTCATCATAAGGCATGAATCAGGACACTGGATCTATGATGATAGTTGTGGCCCCATTGCCGGAGGTCACCGATTTAGTTGCCAGTCTACTTCACATTCCTTATCATGTCAGAAATGGTCCTTTGAAAACTTTTTTTAAAAATGATCATTTCTTACTGCAATTTTTTTTCTCTTTTCCCCAACAGTTCATTTTGCTGGTTGTGCTGTGAGGAGACTGTAAGGACAGCAAGTTTCATGACAACACCGCGTATTCCATTTACTTCACTTTTTCTTCAAGAAGTTTTCGACATTTTCAATGGTTTTGAGTTCATGTTGCTGTGAGTTTCAGCAATAATCATTGGGTCCTTGGAAACAGGATAAATGTGACTTCAAGGGCATTTCTCCCTCACAATTTTAAACGTGGGAGAAGTTCATTTTTTTTTTAATTTTTAAATTTTTTAAAAATTTTTTATGGGGTCATGTTGCGGTGAGAAACTGTTTTATTATGGTCCTTTGGAAACAGAAATGTGGCTTCTATAGTGGAATTTCTCCCTCACAAATTTTTTAGTGGTGAGAGTCATATTATAATTTTTTGGGGTCATTAGCTGTGAGTTACAGCAATAATCATGGTCCTTTGTAACAGATATGTGGCTTCTTAGTGGCATTCTCCCTCACATTTTTAACAGTGGCTGAGAAGTAATTTTTATAATTTTTTGGGTCATGCTGCTTTGAAATGCAGCAATAACTACAGGTCCTATTTATAAAAAATGGTTGTTTCTAACAGAATTTTGTTCTTCACAATTGACCAAAGTGGCTTAAGGGTCATGCTTTGAATTTTTGGGGGATTTTGCTGTGAATGCAGTATTACTACAGGTTCTATTCTAAAAAATGTTGTTTTTACAGACATTTGTTCTTCACAATTGAACCATAAGTGGCTCAAGGGTCATTTTAATTTTTGGGGGAATTTGCTGTGACATTGCAGCTATACTACAGGTCACCTATTCTAAAAACTGTTTGTTTCTAACAGGACATTTTGTCTTCACCATTGTCAAGAGTGGCAGGGGGTGATGGTGCTGTCAGGAAACAGGAATAGGTAGGACATCTGTAATGACACATATTGCAAAATGACTTGTTTTTGCACAAGATCTTTAATAGCTTTCTATCCCTGTCATTGAGGACAACCCCATTTAATACAAATGAAAAAAGAGGAAAACAAAGACTTGGTGGGGGATTCCATCCTATTTTAAAAAATGTTTGTTTTCTAGAAATTAAAGTACTAAAACTTTCATGTACTAAATAGCTGTTAAAAAATCCTCTGAATTGTACAGGAGTTTACAGGTAAAACTTGACAGTTGTTGGTTATTCAGAGGACCAAGGAGTTTGGAGTGCATGGACAGAGAACAAAGTACAGAGACCTTTTCTCCAGCACGTTGAGTATAAATGAGAAAATAAAGGAAGCCAAGTTAAAGGGACCTGGGTTAACAGGAGCGTTAACACCAGTATAAGTTCCAAGTGAAGCTCAATTTGGCCACACTCATACGGGGAGCAAGCGCTACCAGGTATTGACTGTTGTACAGAGGAAGGTGGAGTTCCTCACACTTCCGCTTCCGCATCTGCTTCAGCAGGAAGTTTTCGTTTAGCTGCGTCATCAGGGCATTTTAACCTGCGTGTTAATAGATGACGGACGGCCAGCCTGGGCTGTCACCGCACCACGGTACTCCGGCCCTGGGTCTTGCTGTGGCCCAGGACAGTATAGACAATGTCCAGTTCAACTAAAATGGTGATCGAAAGAATCCTTTTTTCCGGCAACCTTTTTAAAATGTGGGGTCATGCAGGTTTGGGGTCTGCTGGTGGCACTGGACAGGTATAGTCAATGTCTGTTCAAACTAAAATGGTGGTTGAAAGACTCCTTTTTCTGGCACTTTTTAATGTGGGGGTTCATGCAGGTTGGGGGCTCATGCTGTGGCCCGTGGGACAGGTAATAGTCAATGTCCAGTGAAACGAAATTGGTGGTTGAAGGATCTTTTCCGGCACTTTTTTATGTGGGGGGTCATGCAGGTTTGGGGCTCATTGCTGTGGCCAGGACAGTTATAGGCAATGTCAGGTGGAAACTTAAATGGTGGTGAAGATGATCCTTTTTTTCACGGCACTTTTTAATGTGGGGGTCATGCAGGTTTGGGGATCATGCTGTGGCCAGGTAGGTTAGTCAATGCCAGTTCCAAACTATATGCTGGTTGATAGACTCCTTTTTCCGGACTTTTTAAATGTGGGGGTCATTGCAGGTTTGGGGCTTCATGCTGTGGCCCAGGACAGGTATAGTTCATTGTCCAGTGAAATAAAATGGTGGTGAAAGACTCCTTTTTTCGGCACTTTTTAAATGTGTCGAATGCTAGGTAGGCTTCGTCATGCAGGTTTGGGGCTCATGCTGTGGCCCGGGGACAGAGGTATAGTCAATGTCCAGTGAAACTAAAATGGTTGTGAAAGACTGCTTTTTCCGGATCTTTTTAAATGTGGGGGTCTTGCAGGTTTGGTGTCATGCTTGTGGCCACAGGACAGGTATAAGTTCTAGTCCAGTTCACTTTAAATGGTGGTTGAAAGACTCCTTTTTTCCGGCTCACTTTTTAAATGTGGGGGGTCATGCAGGTTTGGGGTCATGTGTGGCCCAGGGACAGGTATAGTCAATGTCACAGGTGAAACTAAAATGGTGGTTGGAAAAGACTCCTTTTTCCCGGCACTTTTTAAATGTGGGGGTCATGATGTTTGGGGACTCATGCTGTGGCCCAGACAGGTATAGTCAATGTACTGTTCAAATAAAATGGTGGTTGAAAGACTCCTTTTTACGGCACTTTTTAAATGTGGGAGTCCATGCAGGTTTTGGGGCTCATGCTGTGGCCCGGAAAGGTATCGGTCTAATGTCACCTGTTCAACTAAAATGGTGGTTTGAAAAGTACTCTTTTTGTGCGGAATTTTTAATGGGGGGTCATGCCTGTTTGGGGCTCACTTGCTGCGTTCCCGGACAGGATATTCAATGTCAGTTCAAGTTAGTAGTAGGTAGTTAAGGTTAGTTAGATGTAGGGAAGTTAGAATGAGTAAGGTTTTATGGGTAACATGATGGTTCAAATCAATACTGCCTTTCTGGCACTGTTTTAGATGTGGGTGATTGCAGGTTTAAGGGTCAGGCTGTGGTACAAAGACAGGATAGTAATTGGTCTGTGACTTTTTTTCTGTGACTTTTATAACCTAAGTGTGATGCCTTAGGATGTGCACGTATCCATTTGACTGTTGTGGGTTGTTTAATTTCAGCTTCTACAGCCTTCGTTTGGGGTTTAATTATTGAAGGTGTTGTTGCTCTACATAGACTTTAATGGTCATAGGCATTATCGATGCTCCCTATCGAAATACCTTATCGATAGCGTGATCACGACTATCGTATTATCGATCTGATCTCGATAGCCAACGCAATCGCTTAAACACTACTTATTACTTTAACTTAAGCAATTCTTTGACCTCACATGGGGATCAAGTTTATGTCTTTTAATGTGAATGGCCTGATTTCACCATTCAAAAGATTATTGTTTTGGAGGGAGGTTTTGAAGTCTTGGGTTGATCTAGTTTGAACTCAGGAGAGTGGTGGATTTGGGTTGTTTAAAGCACAGAAAGTTTACAGTATCTTTGTACACTAACTCTGAATTAAAAAAGGCAGGAGTAGCAATCTTTATTGAAGATTCCATAGCCTTTAATTTAGTAGAGTCCCATATTGACACCAAAGGTCGATTCATTAAATTGAAATGTCTCTTAATTCACTTCCCAATACTATTCTTTCACTGTATGCCCCTAATGTTCAACAACTATCTTTTGTCAGCAAGATAGTTCTCAAGGCTAAAAGTATAGCTAATGATTACTTAATTATATATGGCAATTTTAATGTGGTTATAAATAAACAATGTGGTAAATCTTTGGGTTGTAATAAGAACTTCCCTGACCTACAAAATTTCATCTTAGAAGAGAACTTGCACAATCACTAATGATACACTCACCCAGGGGATGTAGACTACACCTTTTACTCTGTTGCTAAACAAACCCACTTTAAAATATACTTTTTCTTAACAAACAAATTAATGTTAACAAATACTATCACCTCAGAAATAGGCAGTCATACGTGGTTCAATCATGCCTCAGTCTTTCTTACTACTAAAGATGCTTTTGTTGCTACTACTCATTTTTCTGTGGCATATTAATAATTTCCATTAAAATCTAGAGTTATTAATAGTGTTGAGCGATTAAGTTGGCTATCGACATCGGGCGATAGTCGATAGTCGGCCACCAATCGATTAAGGTTTTTGATTGTCGATAGTGTTCATCTACGATGACCATTAAGTCTATGGGGAGGAGAGCAAACAAACACTTTATTCTTACACGACCATACAGGGCTGGAGAAGCTGGAATTATAAGGCGCCATTCAAGGCAATTGGTTACCTGCTAATCTTAGGCACAACACTTAGGGTATTAAAAGCACAGAAAAAAAGTAACACACATTCACTATCCTGTCTTGTACACAGCATAACCCTTAAAACCTGCATCACTCACAAATTAAAAAGTGCGGAAGTGAAAGTAGTCTTTGAAAACCCATTTTTGTTGAACTGGCCATTGACAAACCTGTCCTGGACGCAGCATGACCTTAAAACTGTCTGACCACAGATTTAAAAAGTGCGGAAAGGTGTCCTTTCAATCCCCATTTTAGTTGAACTGGACTTTGATAGAACTGTCATGGACTGCAGTATGACCTTAAACCTGTCTGACCCCAGATTAAAAAAGTGCCGGAAAAAGCAGTAGTCTTTCAACACATTTTAGTTGAATGGGACATTGACAAACCCTGCCTGGACCGCAGCATGACTCTTAAACTGTTCCGTGCCACAGATTAAAAAAGTAGTGATGGAAAAAAAGTAGTCTTTCAAACACCATTTTAGTTGAATGGACATTGACTAGAACTGTACTGGACGCAGTTATTGACATTAAACATTGTCTGAACCCACAGATTAAAAAGGGCCGAAAAACGGAGTCTTTACAACCACTATTTAGAAATTGAAATGGACATTGATAACCTGTCCGTGCACAGCATGACCCAGGGGCGGAGTAGGAGTTACAGTGGGTGCGGTGGAAGCTCAGGTGGGTCTGTATCTTTAAACCGATGGTTAAAATGCCTGATGACGCTGGCACGAAAACTGTCGTGCTGAAAGCACAGAGTGCAGAAGCGGAAGTGTGAGATCCAGCCTTTCCTCAGTTACACAGTCACAAGACCTGGGTAGCGATTGCCCCTCCGTATGAGAGCGGGGATCCATTGAGCTTCAATTAGGAAATATGGTGGTTAACGCTCTGTTAACCAGGTGCCTTTTTGTGGTTTCTTTTTTAAATTGTACTCAACGTGCTGGAGGAAATGGTCTCTGTTCTTTGTTCTCTGTCCATGCTCATACTCCATTTCCTCTGAATAACCTAACATCTGGTTCAAGTTTTCTGTACACTCCCTTGTACAATTTCAGATCAGATGAATTGTTTTAATGCTATTTTGTACATGCAAGTTTTTTAGAAGTTTAATTCTAGAAAACCATTTTTAATTAGGATGGAAGCCACCCATGCTCTTTGTTTCTCTTTTTTTTAATTATATTATAATGGGTGTGTCTAATCACAGGGATTAATAGCTATGTAAAAAATCTTGCTAAAACAAGTCGTTTTTGCAATATGTAGTCATTAAACTGTGGTCTACCTTTTCTGGTTCTAACAGCACCATTCACCTTGGCACTCTTGACAATTTGTGAAGAAAAATATGTGCTGTTAGAAACAATTTTTTATAAATAGGACCTGTTGTAATAGCTGATGAACAGCAAAATGCCCCCAAAAATTCAAAACATGACCATGAGCCATATTGGACAATTGTGAAGAAACAAAATGTCTGTTAGAAACAACATTTTTTTATAATTAGGACCTGTAGTTATAGCTGCATGTCACAGCAAAATGCCTCCTATTTAAATTCAAAGCTATGACCCTTGAGCCACTTTGTGACAATGTGAAGAAAAGTCTGTTAGAAACAATCATTTTTTATAAATAGGACTGTAGTATAGCTGTTATGTCACAGCCAAAAATGCCCCATAAAGTTTAAACTTGACCCAGGAGCCACTTTTGACAATTGTGAAGAACAACTGTCTTTAGAAAACAACATTTTTTTAGAATATGGAACTGTAAGTATTGATGCTTTCAAAGCAGCATGACCCCAAAAAATATAAAATGATTTCAGCACTGTTAAAATTGTGAGGGGGAAAATGCCATTAGAGCCACATTTCTGTTCAAAGGTCCAAGATTATAGCTTATATATCTCACAGCAAACATGACCCCCAAAAAATTATAAATATGACTTTCAGCCACTGTTAAAAATTGTGAGGGAGAAATGCACTTAAAAGCCACATTTTGTTCCAAATGACCCAGTAATATTATTGCTGTATCTCACAGCCAAACCTATGAACCCAAAATAATTATTAATATGACTCTCAGCCACTGTTAAAAATTGGAGGGAGAAATGCACTTAAAAGCCACATTTTCTGTTCCAAAGGACCATAATTATTGCTGTATCTACAGCTGAACATGGAACCCAAAAAATTATAATATGACTTCTCAGCCACTGTTAAAAATTGTGAGGAACAGACCCAAAACCTTAAAAAGCAAAAAATTTAAAGATAAGTGAGAAAAAGGAAAAGGTTTTGTCATGAAACCTTGTGTCTTTCAGTCCCTCACAGCAAAACCAGAAAAATGAACTTTTTGGGAACTGAAATAAAAATTGCAGTAAGAAATGATCTTTTTTAAAAAATTAGTTTTTAAAGAGGCCTTTTCGTTTGGAGGGGGAATGTGAATAGACCAGAAACTAATGGGGCCCTCGAAAAGGGGACAACATCATAAAGATCCATCCCTGATTTCATTTTGATGAAAGTAAAACGATCCAATTATCTGTGGAAAGCCGGAGGGTTTGTCTGTAATGACCCTCCAGCGGGCTGAAGGTCCGTCAGAATGCGTGGCTGCGGGGAGGAAAACACCTCTAGGGTGGCGACCAGCTCGGGCCATTCGTCCATTTGGATACCCAAATCTATTGGGCCCGGGAACACATACAAAAAACATGGGGTGTTGAGACGCAGAAAGCGGCACCATGATCTTAAGCGGGTTTTTGGGGTGTTGTATGTGTGCCCTGCTTGCATGGTTGGTGGGGTGGTAAAAAAGTTGCCAGGGGTCCCCCATTAGGCTTCGCCACCTTGCCTGTTTCCTCCCGCTACGGCAAATTGTCATCACTGCTGTCACGTCGCGGCGTTTTTTCCCCCGTGTTTTTGAAAACGTGAAGAGACGCAACAGATGTCCCGTTGCCCAAATCAGCAAGGCTCCTTTTCCCCTGCTTTTTACTCTCTTTTTTGGGTGGGTGAAGGAAAGTGCTGAGTTTTTTTTTACCGGGGATCCGGGAGGGGGGCCCCCCCCAGAAACTGTTTTTCATTTTGATGGCCTTAAGCGGGGATCATGTTGGAGGAAATGGGGGGCCCAAGCACCATGTGAAGATGGAGGGCCCTTTATTTCCCAACCCCTGGGTCGGGGGCATAGCAAACTGATCTCCATCTTTCCTCCCGCCTCAAAATTTGTGCCACCCTTTTTTCCAAGGCGGGAGCCGGGAAATTGGGGGTCTGGGAAAACCTCCCCCCTCCTCCCCTCCTCCCCCCTGCCTCCGACAGCTTCAACACGCCCTGACTTGCCCGGATGATGCACCCCAGACTGATGCGCCACCTTGCACTAGCTCTGGACCCCCAACCACGCCAATGAAGACCGATAATTGTGAAACGTGGGCCCTTTTGGATTTGACAGGAGAAAAGGGTCCTGTCCGCATCTGTGTCCGCCCTCCCCCTCACTGGCGGGGCCTATTGTTTCAGAGTGTCAAAGATCGTTTCCAAACTAAGACACCCTGATGCTCATGCTGACAAGGGCATTGTCCCCATGACCCTTTTTGGGGGCTTCTTTAAAACTGGCAAGGATGGTGCAGAGCTCTTTCACCTGCCCCCTCTCGGTGGTCAACACCCCGAGGTCCGCCCGCTGCTTTTCAGGCCATGTGTCACTTCGACTGCGTTGGCATTGCGTGCTGCCCCAATTGCTGGGCATGTGGGGGTGGAAATTTTCCACGTGTTTCCCGTCAACAATGAGACGGTTGACGGGGAGGCCGAGTTCGGTGCAACGCAGCAGGGGGGACGAAGCAGGGTGCGAACGGCGGAAGTCGAACTCAGACCTCGGCCTTCTTCAGCAGGGAGTTTTAACCCGGTAGCTGTTTTTGAAATTTCGGACGACCCGGTTCTGCATTGCCAGCAAGGGAAATGGGGCCCCTTTTAAAACTTTTT
>JAODAL010072155.1:0-15235 GCA_025379985.1 Phyllomedusa bahiana
AGCAAGGTGGGGTTAACTCCCCGGCCCATTTTTGCCGGGAAAAAAAAATTTTTTTTCCCCCGGAAACGCCACCCCGGGCTTTTAATTTTTCCATTTTTGGCGAAACCAGCCTGATCCCCCTGACCCCTTTCCCAAAAAACCAAGGTTATCTCCAATTTTTTTGCTGCCTACTTCTAGCAGGGTCGGGGTTAACTCAGGGGGCCATTTTTCCGGCAAAAAACATTCCGGAACGCCACCCGCGGGCTTGAAAATTTTGCCCCTTTTTTGGCGAAAACCAGCCGAAACCGCTGACCCCTTTCCCCAAAAGAAACCAAAACTTAATCTCCCAAATTTTTTTCCCCAGCCCATTCAGAAGGTCGGGGTTAACTCATCGCCATTTTTTCGGGAAAAAACATTTTTTTTTCGCCCCGGGGAAACGCCAACCCCCGGGCTTAGAATTTTTCCCATTTTTAGTCGAAACCAGCCTGATCACGCTGAACCCGTTTACCAAGAAAAAAAAGGTTAACCCTCAAATTTTTTTCTCAGGCTCACTTCCACAAGGTCGGGGTTAACTCCATGTCGCCATTATTACGGCCGGCAAAAAACATTTCCGGAATCGCCACCTGCGGGCGTAGAAATTTTTCCATTTTTTAGGCGAGACCAGCCTGATCATGCTGACCCCGTTTCCCAAGAAACCAAAGCTTAACTCTCCAATTTTTTTGCTCAGCCTCACTTCCAGCAAGGTCGGGGTTAACTCCACGGCACCATTTTAGCCGGCAAAAATAATTTCGTTTTTCGCCGGAATCGCCACCCGCGGGCTTAGAATTTTTGCCATTTTTAGGCGAAACCAGCCTGATCCCGCTGACCCCGTTTCCCAAGAAACCAATGCTTAACTCTCCACTTTTTTTTGCTCAGCCTCACTTCTAGCAAGGTCGGGGTTAACTCCATGGCGCCATTTTAGCCGGCAAAATACATTCCGGAATCGCCACCCGCGGGCTTAGAATTTTTGCCATTTTTAGGCGAAACCAGCCTGATCCCGCTGACCCCGTTTCCCAAGAAACCAAAGCTTAACTCTCCAATTTTTTTGCTCACTCATCCAGCACAGGTCGGGTAACTCCATGTCGCCATTTTAGACGGCAAAAACATTTTGATTTTCGCTCGGAACGCCACCCGCGGGCTTAGAATTTTTGCCATTTTTAGGCGAAACCAGCCTGATCCCGCTGACCCCGTTTCCCAAGAAACCAAGGCTTAACTCTCCAATTTTTTTGCTCAGCCTCACATCTAGCAAGGTTGGGGTTAACTCCATGGCGCCATTTTAGCCGGCAAAAAACATTACGGAATCGCCACCCGCGGGTTTAGAATTTTTGCCATTTTTAGGCGAAACCAGCCTGATCCCGCTGACCCCGTTTCCCAAGAAACCAAAGCGTAACTCTCCAATTTTTTTGCTCAGCCTCATTTCCAGCAAGGTCGGGGTTAACTCCATGCGCCATTTAAGACGCAAAAAACATTTGTTTTTCGCCGGAATCGCCACCACCGGGCTTAGAATTATTTGCCATTTTTAGGCGAAACCTGCCTGATCCCGCTGAACCCCCGTTCCCCAAGAAACCAAAGATTAACACTCCAATTTATTGCTCAGCCCTCAATTTAACCCTCCATATTTTTTGCTCAGCCTCACTTCTAGCAAGGTCAGGGTTAACTCCATGTCACCATTTTAGCCGGCAAAAAACATTTCGTTTTTCGCCGGAATCGCCACCCGCGGGCTTAGAATTTTTGCCATTTTTAGGCGAAACCAGCCTGATCCCGCTGACCCCGTTTCCCAAGAAACCAAGGCTTACTCTCCAATTTTTTTGGCTCAGCCTGCATTTCTAGATGGGTCAGGGTTAACTCCATGGCGCCATTTTAGCCGGAAAAAAAACATTTTGATTTTCGCCGGAATCGCCACCGCGGGTTAGCATTTTTGCCATTTTTAGGCGAAACCAGCCTGATCCCGCTGACCCCGTTTCCCAAGAAACCAAAGCTTAACTCTCCAATTTTTTTGCTCAGCCTCATTTCCAGCAAGGTCGGGGTTAACTCCATGTCGCCATTTTAGACGGCAAAAAACATTTTGTTTTTCGCCGGAATCGCCACCCGCGGGCTTAGAATTTTTGCCATTTTTAGGCGAAACCAGCCTGATCCCGCTGACCCCGTTTCCCAAGAAACCAGAGCTTAACTCTCCAATTTTTTTGCTCAGCCTCACTTCCAGCAAGGTCGGGGTTAACTCCATGGCGCTATTTTAGACGGCAAAAAACATTCCGGAATCGCCACCCGCGGGTTAGGAATTTTTGCCGCATTTTAGGCGAAACCAGCCTGATCCGCTGGACCCGTTTCCAAGAAACCATAGCTTAACTCTTCAATTTTTTTGCTCAGGCTCACTTCCAGCAAGGTCGGGGTTAACTCCACGTCGCCATTTTAGCCGGCAAAACAATTTCGTTTTTCGCGGAATCGCCCACCCGCGTGGGGCTTAGAGATTTTTGGCACATTGTTTAGGCGAACAGTCTGATCCCGCTGAACCCCGTATCCCAAGAAACCAAGGGCTCTTAACCCTCCATTATTTTGCTCAGCGTCAACTTCAGCACGGTCAAGGGGTGTTAACTCATGTCGCCATTTGTAGACGGCAAAAAACATTTTGTTTTTCGCGGGGAAATCACCAACCGCGGGCTATAGGAAATTTTTTTGCCATTTTTAGGCGAAACCAGCCTGATCCCCCTGACCCCGTTTCCCAAGAAAACAGAGCTGAACTCTCCAATTTTATTGCTCAGGCTCACTTCCAGCAAGGTCGGGGTTAAATCCACGTCGCCATTTTAGCCGGCAAAAATAATTTCGTTTTTCGCCAGAATCGCCACCCGCGGGCTTAGAATTTTTGCCATTTTTAGGCGCAAAAACCAGCTGATCCCGTGAACCCGTTTCCAAAGAAAACCAAAGCTTAACTTCTCCCATTTTTTGTCCAGCCTCACTTCAGCAAGGTCGGGGTTAAACTCCCTGTCGCCATTTTAGCCGGCAAAAAATAATTATGTTTTTCGCGGAATCGCCACCTCGGGCTCAGAATTTTTGCCATCTTTAGGCGAAACCAGTCAGATCCAGCCTGACCCGTTTCCCAAGAAACAAGGCTTAGCCCCAATTTTTTTGCTCAGCCTCACTTCCAGCAAGGTCAGGGTTACTCCACGGTGCCACTTTAGCCGGCGAAAACACATTTCGTTTTTCGCCGAATACGCCACCCGCGGGCTTAGAATTTTTGCCCCATTTTTAGGCGAAACCAGGCCTGATCCCGCTGACCCCCGTTTCCCAAGCAACCAAGGGGGGGGCTTAACTCTCCCATGTTTTGCTCAGCGGCTCACATCTAGCAAGGTCCGGGGTTAACTCCATGGCGCATTTTAGCGGCAAGAAAACATTCCGAAGCGCCACCCGCCGAGAGTTTAGAATTTTTGCCATTTTTAGGCGAAAACCAGCACTGTACCCGCTGACCCCGTTCCCAAGAAACACAAGACTTAAACTTCGCCAATTTTTTTGCTCAGCCTCATTTCCAGCAAGGTCGGGGTTAACTCCATGTCGCCATTTTAGACGGCAAAAAACATTTTGTTTTTCGCCGGAATCGCCACCCGCGGGCTTAGACTTTTTGCCATTTTTAGGCGCAACCCGCCGGATCCCGCTGGACCCCGTTTCCCAAGAAACCAAGAGCTGAACTCTCAATTTTTTTGCTCTGCCTCACTTCCAGCATGGTCGGTGTTAACTCCTTGGCGCTATTTTAGACGGCAAAAAACATTTTGTTTTTCGCCGGAATTCGCCACCACGGGCTTAGAATTTTGCCATTTTTAGGCAAACCAGCTGATCCCGCTGACCCCATTTCCAAGAAACCAAAGCTTACTCTCCAATTTCTTTTTTTGGCTCAGCCTCATTTCCGCAAGGTCGGGGTTAACTCCATGTCGCCATTTTACCCGGCAAAATAAATTTGTTTTTAGCCAGGGAATCGCCACCCGCGGGCTTAGAATTTTTGCCATTTTTTTAGGCGAAAACCCGCCTGATCCCGCATGACCCCGTTTCCCAAGAAAACCAGGCTTTAACTCTCCAATTTTTTTGTCACGCCTCATTTCTAAAGGTCGGGGTTAAATCCATGGGCGCCATTTTAGAAGCAAAAAACATTTTATTTTCGCCGGAATCGCCACCCGCGGGCTTAGAATTTTGCCATTTTAAGGCGAAACCAGCCTGATCCCGCTGACCCCGTTTTCCCAAGAAAACCAAGGCTTAACTCCCCAATTTTTTAGCTCGAGCCTCACTTCTAGCAGGTCGGGGTTATCCATGGCGCCATTTTAGCGGCAAAAAACATTCCAGGAATCGCCACCCGGGACTTAGAATTTTTGCCATTTTTAGGCGAAACCAGCCTGATCCCGCTGACCCCGTTTCCCAAGAAACCAGAGCTTAACTCTCCAATTTTTTTGCTCAGCCTCACTTCCAGCAAGGTCGGGGTTGACTCCATGGCGCTATTTTAGACGGCAAAAAACATTTTGTTTTTCGCCAGAATCGCCACCCGCGGGCTTAGAATTTTTGCCATTTTTAGGCGAAACCAGCCTGATCCCGCTGACCCCGTTTCCCAAGAAACCAGAGCTTAACTCTCCAATTTTTTTGCTCAGCCTCACTTCTAGCAAGGTCGGGGTTAACTCCATGGCGCTATTTTAGACGGCAAAAAACATTCCGGAATCGCCACCCGCGGGCTTAGAATTTTTGCCCCTTTTTTAGGCGAAACCAAGCCTGATCCCCGCTGACCCGTTTCCAAGAAAAAACCAAAGCTGAACTCTCCAATTATATGGCTCAGCCTCATTTCCAGCGAAGGTCGGGGTTAATTACATGTCGCCATTTTAGGACGGCAAAAAAACATTTGTTTTTCGCCGGAATCGCCACCAGCGGGCTTTTGAATTTTTGCCATTTTTTAGGCGAAAACCAGCTGATCCCGCTGGACCTCCGTTTTCCAAGAAAACAGAGCTTAACTCTCCCATTTTTTTGCTCAGCCTCACTTTCTAGGCAAGGTCGGTGTTAACTCCATGGCGCCATTTTAGACGGCAAAAAACATTCCGGAATCGCCACCCGCGGGCTTAGAATTTTTGCCATTTTTAGGCGAAACCAGCCTGATCCCGCTGACCCCGTTTCCCAAGAAACCAAAGCTTAACTCTCCAATTTTTTTGCTCAGCCTCATTTCCAGCAAGGTCGGGGTTAACTCCATGTCGCCATTTTAGACGGCAAAAAACATTTTGTTTTTCGCCGGAATCGCACCGCGGGCTTAGAATTTTTGCCATTTTTAGGCGAAACCAGCCTGATTCCGCTGACCCCGTTTCCCAAGAAACCAGAGCTTAACTCTCCAATTTTTTTGCTCAGCCTCACTTCTAGCAAGGTCGGGGTTAACTCCATGGCGCCATTTTAGCCGGCAAAAAACATTCCGGAATCGCCACCCGCGGGCTTAGAATTTTTGCCATTTTTAGGCGAAACCAGCCTGATCCCGCTGACCCCGTTTCCCAAGAAACCAAAGCTTAACTCTCCAATTTTTTTTGCTCAGCCTCATTTCCAGCAAGGTCGGGGTTAACTCCATGTCGCCATTTTAGCCGGCAAAAAACATTTTGTTTTTCGCCGGAATCGCCACCAGCGGGCTTTAGAATTTTTGCCATTTTTAGGCGCGAAACCAGCCCGGATCGCTGACCCGTTTCCCAGAAAACCAAGCTTAATCTTCCAGTTTTTTTGCTCAGCCTCACATTCTAGCAAGGTCGGGGGTTAAACTCCAGGCGCCATTTTTAGCCGGCAAAAAACATTCCGGGTAACACAAAAAATCGCCACCCGCGGTGCTTTAGAATTTTTGCCATTTTTTGGTGAAACCAGCATGATCCCGTGACCCCGTTTCCCAAGGGGAAACCCAAAGCTTAACTCTCTCCCAATTTTTTTGCTAGCTCATTTCCTCCAGCAAGATCGGGGTTAACTCCATGTCGCCATTTTAGACGGCAAAATACATTTTGTTTTTTCGCCGGAATCGCCACCCGCGGGCTTAGAATTTTTTGCCATTTTTAGGCGAAACCAGCCTGATCCCGCTGACTCCCCGTTTCCCGAGAAACCAAGGGTTAACCCTCCCCAAATTTTTTTGCTCAGCCTCACTTCCAGCAAGGTCGGGGTAACATCTCGGCGCCATTTAGCCGGCAAAAAACATTCGTTTTCGCCAGAAATCGCTACCGCAAGGCTTAAGAATTTTGCCATTTTTAGGCGAAAACCACCTGATCCCCGCGACCCCATTTCTCAAGAAACAAGGCTTAACCCTCCAATTGTCCTTGCTCAGCTCACTTCCAGCAAGGTCGGGTTAACTCCACGGCGCAATTTAGCCGGCAAAGACATTTCATTTTTCGCCGTAAAAAAAAAAAAAAAAAAAAAAACAAAAAAAAAAAAAAAAAAAAAAAAAAGAAGACACAAAAAAATCAATAAAAAAAAAAGAAAATAAAAAAAAAAAAAAGAAAAATGAAAGAAAAAAAAAAAAAACATAAAAATAAAAAATAAAAAAAAAAAGAAAAATAAATAAAAAAACAAAATAAAAATAAAAAAAAGAAGAAAAAAATATAAAAAAAAATCTCAACAACACAAACAAAAATAAGAAAAACAAATTACACAAAAAAAAAAAAAAAACCCCTCCACCCTAATCCCCCCCCCCCCCCAACCCATCCCTCCCACCCCCCCCGCCCACCCCCCCCACCGCCACTCTCCCCCCCCTTCGCCCATCCCCCTCATCCCCCCCCCCCCCAGCCCTCTACCTCCCCACCGCCCCCCTCAACCACCCCCCACACCAACCCCTCCACCCACCCCCCACTCCGCCCCTCGGTCCCAACGCCAAAAATGCCAAAAACGCGCCCCCCTCCAGCAACCTGCTTGCCCCCTAAACCCGCTACACACCAGTGCTACCCCCACCAAAAAAATGCACCTCCTCCTACAGTCCTTACGGTGACCCCTCCACGCGCCCAAAATAGCCGGCAAAACAACATTACAAAAATACGCCTGTAAACGACCACCCGCGGGCAATAGAATTAATGCCCTAATAAGCGAACCCAGCCTGATCCCGCAGACACCCGATCTCCCGACAACCAAGGCTTAACCTCCAATATATTTTGCATCACCACAACAACCAGCAAGGTCGGGTAAACACCAACCGGCTCCAATTATTTTTTTTTTTTGTTTAGCCGCAAAAAACATTTCGTTTTTCGCCCGAATCGCCACCGCGGGCTATAAGAATTTTTGCACTTTTTAGGCGAAACCATCCTGATCCTGCTGACCCGTTTCCCGAGTAAACCAAAGGCTATAACTCCTCCAATTTTTTGCTCAGCCTCACATCCAGCAAGGTCGGGGTTAACACCACGGCGCCATTTTAGCCGGTAAAAAACATTATTGAATTTCGCCAGAAAGCCAACCCCGGGCTTAAATATTTTGGCCATTTTTAGGAAAACCAGCCTATCCCGCTGACCCGTTTACCGAGAAACCAATGCATTAACCCACCAATTTTTTGCCAGCCTCACTTCCAGGCCAAGGTCGGGGTTAACTCCACGGCGCCATTTTAGCCGTCAAAAAACTATTTCGTATTTTCGCCAGAATCGCCACCCGCGGGGCTTAGAATTTATGCCATTTTAGGCGAAACCAGCTGATCCTGCCTTACACGACCCTTTTCCCGAGAAACCAAGGCTTAAAACCCTCCAATTTTTTTGCTCAGCCTCACTTCCAGCAAGGTCGGGGTTAACTCCACGGCGCCCATTTAGCCGGTAAAAACCATTTTGTTTTCGACATGAATCGCCACCCGCTGTGCTTAAGAATTTTTGCCATTTTAGGCGAAACCAGCCTGATCCCCGCTGACCCCTTTTCCCGAGAAACAATGCTTAACCCTCCAATTTTTTTGTACAGCCTCACTTCCACAAGGTCGTTATAACTCCAACGCGCCATTTATTACCGGCAAAAAACATTTCGTTTTTCGCCGGAATCGCCACCCCGCTGGCTTAGAAATTTTGCCCATTTTTAGGCCGAAACCAGCCTGCACCCGCTGACCAACCGTTTCTCAAGAAACCAATGGACTTATCCTCCAAATTTTTTTTGCTCAGCCATCAATTCCAGCAAGTCGGGGAGTTTTCTCCACGGCGCCATTTTAGCCGGCAAAAAACATTTCCGTTATTCGCCATAATCGCCACCGCGGCTTAGAATTTTTGCAATATTAAGGCGAAACAGCCTGATTCCCCTGACCCCGTTTCCCGAGAAACCCAAGGCTTAAAAACCCCAAAAAATTTTGCTCATACTCACTACCAGCAAGGTCCGGGATAACACCACGCCGCCATTATTAGCCCGCAAAAAACATTTCGTTTTCGCCGGAATCGCCACCCGCGGGCTTAGAATTTTTGCCATTTTTAGGCAAACCAGCTGAATCCCCGACTGACCCCGATTTTCCCAAGAAACCAAGCTTAACCCTCCAATTTTTTTGCTCAGGCTCACTTCCAGCAAGGAACAGGGGTTTAACTCCACGGCGCCATTATAGCCGGCAAAAAAGATATCGATTTCCACGAATCTCTGCCACCCGCGGGCTTCATAAATATTGCCATTTTTAGGCAAACAGCCTGATCCCCTGACACCAGTTTCTCAACAAACCGAAGCTTAACAATCCATTTTTTTGCTCAGCCTCACTTCCATCCCGCAAGGTCGTGTATCTCCACGGCGCCATTTTAAGCCGGCAAAAAACATTTCGTTTTGCCAAAACGCCCCCGCGGGCTTAGAATTTTTGCAATTTTAAGGCAAAACAAGCTGATACCCGCTGACCCCGTTTCCGAAGAAACCAAGGCTTTAACCCTCAAAGTTTTTTTTGCTCACCTCACTTCCAGCTAGGTCCGGGGATAACATCCACTCGCCATTTTAGCCGGCAAAAAACAATTCGCATTTCGCCGATCGCCACCCTCGGGCTTAGAATTTTTGCCAGTTAGGCCAAACCAGACCTGAAAAAAAAATCCCCCCCCCCCGCTGACCCGTTTCCCAAGAAACCAAGCCCTTAACCCTCCAATTTTTTCGCTCAGCCCCAACTCCAGCAATGACGGGGTTACACTCCACGGCGCCATATAGCCAGGGCAAAAAACATTTCGTTTTCGCCGAATCGCCACCCTCCCCCCTCCCCGGGGCTATGAATTTTGCCATTTTTTAGCGACCAGCTGAATTCCCGCTGACCCCGTTCTCTTCAAGAAACAAGGCTTAACCATCCCAATTTTCTTGCTCAGCCTCACTTCCAGCGAGGTCGGGGTTAACTCCACGGCGCCATATTAGCCGCAAAAACATAATCGATATTTCGCCAGAATCACCACCCGCGGGCTTAGAATTTTTGCAATTTTTAAGCGAAAACCAGCCTGATCCCGCTGACCCCGTTTCACGAGAAACCAAGGCTTAACCCTCCAATTTTTTTGCTCAGCCTCACTTCCAGCAAGGTCGCGGTAACTCCACAGCGCCATTTATGCCGGCAAAAAACATATTCGTTTTTCGCCTGAAATGCGCCACCCGGCGGGCTTAGAATTCTGCATTTTTTAGGCGAAACCAGCTGATCCCGCTACCTCGTTTCCCGAGAAACCAAGGCATAACCCTCCCAATTTTTTTTCACAGGCCTCACATCCAGCAAGGTCGGGGTTAACTCTCCACGGCAGCCATTTTAGCCGACAAAAAACATTTCGTTTTTTTCGCCGGAAATCGCCACCCGCTGGCTTAAATTTTGCCATTTTTAGGAGAAACCTGCCTGATTCCCGCTGACCCGTTTCCCGATGAAACCAAGGCTTTACCCTCCAATTTTTTTGCACAGGCCACACTTCACAGCAAGGTCGGGGTTTAACTCCACAGCGCATTTAGGCCGACAAAAAACATTTTCGTTTTCGCCGGAATCGCCACCCGGGGCTTAGAATTTTTGCCATTTTTAGGCGAACCACCTGAATCCCGCTGACCCCGTTTCCCGAAAAACCAGGGTTTGTTTCTTTTTCTTAACCCTCCAATTTTTTGCTCAGCGCTCACTTCCACAAGTGTCAGGGGTAACTCCACGGCGCCATTTTCGCCGACAAAAAACAATGTCGTTTTTCGCCGAATCGCCACCCTCGGGCTTAGAATTTTTGCCATTTTTAAGGCGAAACCAGCCCTGATCCCTGCTGACACCCGGTTTCTCCGAAAAACCAAGGCTTAACCCGTCCAATATTTGCGTCACCTCACTTCCAGCAAGGTCGGGGTTAACACCACGGCGCCAGTTAACCGCCAAAAACATTTCGTTTTCGCCGGAATCGCCACCGATCTGGGCTAAATTTTGCCATTTATTAGGCGAAACCAGCCTGACCCCGCGGACCCCGTTCCTGAGAACCAGGCTTAACCTCCAATATTTGCTCACCTCACATCCACCCCCCCCCCGCTCGCAAGGACAGGGGTTAACCCACGGCGCCCATTTAGCCGCAAAACAAACATTTCGTTTTTCGCCGGAATCGCCACCCGACGGGCTTAGAATTTTTAGCGCCATTTTTAGGCAAACCAGCTGATCCCGCTGACCCCCCGTTCCTGAGAAACAAGGCTAACCCTCAAATTTTTTGGCTCAGCCTCACTTCCCAGCAAGGACGGGTTAACTTCCACGGCGCCATTTTAGCCCGCAAAAACACACATTTCGTTTTTCGCCGAATCGCCACCCGCGGGCTTAAATTTTTTGCCATTTTTTAGCGAAACCACCTGATCCCGCTGACCCCCGTTTCCCAGAAACCACGGATAGTCTAATTACCCTCCCATTTTTTTGCTCAGCCTCACTATCCACAAGGTCGGTTTAACTCCACGGCGCCATTTTAGCCGACAAAAAACATTTTCGTTTTTCCGCCGGAATCGCCACCCGCGGGCTTATAATTTTTTGCCATTTTTTAGGCAAACCAGCCTGTTCCCGCTGACCCCTGTTTCCGAAAAACCAAGGCTTAACCCTCCATTTTTTTTGCTCACCTCTCTTCATGCAAGGTCGGGGTTAACTCCCACGGCGCCATTTTAGGCCGACAACAAACATTTCCGTTTTTTCGCCGGAATCGCCACAACCTCCCCGCGGGCTTAGATTTTGCCTTTTTTAGGCGAAACCAGCCTGATCCCGCTGACCCCGATTTCCTGAGAAACCAAGGCTTAACCCTCCAATTTTTATGCTCAGCCTCTATTCCATCAAGGACGGGGTTAACCTCCACCGCGCCATTATACCTGCAAAAAACAATTCGTTTTTTCGCCGGAATCGCCACCCGGGCTTAGATTTTTGCCAAATTTAGCGAAACCAGCCTGATCCCGCAGCACCCGTCTTCTCAAGAAACAAGCTTAAACATCCAATTTTCTTGCTCAGCCCTCACCCCCCCCCCCTTCCAGCGAGGATCGGGGTTAACTCCAACAGGCGTCCATTCTAGCCGGCAAAACTCTCAGTTCGTTTTTCGCCAGGAATCTACCACCCGCGGGCTTTAGAATTTTGCAATTAAGGCGAAACCAGCCTATCCCGCTGACCCCGTTTCCCGAGAAACCAAGGCTTGAACCCTCCAATTTTTTTGCTCAGCCTCACTTCCAGCAAGGACGGGTTAACTCCACAGGCGCCATTTTAGGCCGACAAAAAACATTTTTCGATTTTTTCGCCGAATCTACCGCTCCATCCCCGGGCTTAGAATTCTTGCACATTTTTAGGCGAAAACCAGCCTGATCCGCTGACCCCGTTTTCCCGAGAAACAAAGGCCTTGCATAACCTCCAAATTTATTTTGCTCAGTCCCCCCCCCCACCCCCTCACTTTCCACAAGGACGGGATTAACTCCCACGTCGCCTTTTTAGCCGCAAAAAACATTCGATTTTTCTGCCGGAATCGCCACCTGCGGGCTTAGAATTTTTGCCATTTTTAGGCGAAACCAGCCTGATCCCGCTGACCCCGTTCCCAAAAATAAAAAAAAAAAACCAACGGCTTAACCCTCCAATTTTTTTGCTCAGCCTCACTTCCAGCAAGGTTCGGGGTTTAACTCCCACGGCGCCATTTTAGACCGACAAAATACAATTTCGTTTTTTCGCCGAATCGCCACCCGGGCTTAGAATATTTGCCATTGTTAGGCGAAAACCAGCCAGATCCCGCTGACCCGTTTCCCGACAAACCTAAGGCTTTAACCCTCCAAGTTTTGTGCTCGGCCTCTCTTCGAGCAATGTCGGGGTTAACTCCACGGCGCCATTTTAAGGCCGGCGAAAAACATTCGTTTTCGCCGAATCGCACACCCGCGGGCTTAGAATTTTTGCCATTTTTAGGCGAACCATGCCCTGACCCGCGACCCCGTTTCTCAAGAACCAAGGTCTTAACCCTCAAATTTTTTTGCCTCACCTCACTTCCAGCAAGGTCGGGGTGTTCTCCACGGCGCCATTTTAGCCGGCAAAAAACATTTCGTTTTTCGCCAGAATCGCCACCCGCGGGCTTAGAATTTTTGCAATTTTAAGGCGAAACCAGCCTGATCCCGCTGACCCCGTTTCCCGAGAAACCAAGGCTTAACCCTCCAATTTTTTTGCTCAGCCTCACTTCCAGCAAGGTCGGGGTTAACTCCACGGCGCCATTTTTAGCCGTGCAAAAAACTTTTCGTTTTTCGCCGGAAACCGCCAACCCGCGTGCTTAGAATTTTGTCCCTATTTTTAGGCAAACCATCGAATCCCGCTGACCCCGGTTCTCAAGAAACTAAACAGGCTTAATCCCCTCCAATTTTTTTTGCCAGCCTCATTCCAGCAAGGTCGGGTGTTCTCCACGACGCCATTTTAGCCGCAAAAAACATTTCGTTTTTCGCCAGTATCGCCACCCGCGGGCTATTAGAATTTTTGCAATTTATAAGCGATACCAGCCGATCCCTCTGACCCCGTTTCCCGAGAAACCAAGGCAAAACCCTCAAATTTTTATGCTCAGCCTCACTTCCAGCAAGGTCGGGGTTTAACTCCACGGCGCCATTTTTAGGCCGGCAAAAAACAATTTCGTTTTTCCCCGGAATACTGCCACCCCGCGGGCTTAGAATATTTGCCATTTTTAGGCCAAACCAGCCTTGACCAGCTGAACCCTTTTCCCAAGAAACCAGCCTTAACCCTCCAAATTTTTTTGCTCAGCCTCACTTCCAGCAAGGACGGGGTTAACTCCACGATCCCACGCCATTATAGCCGCAAAAAACATACTCTTTTTTCGCCGGAATCGCCACCCGCGGGCTTAGAATTTTGCCATTTTTAGGCGAAACCAGTCCTGATCCCGCTGACCCCGTTTTCTCAAGAAACCAAGAGCTTAACCATCCAATTTTCTGCGCAGCCTCACTTCCTGCGAGGTCGGGGTTAACTCACACGGCGCCATTTTAAGCCGCAAAAACATTTCGTATTTTCGCCGGAATGCCACCCGCGGGCTTAAGAAATTTTTGCCATTTTTAGGCGAAACCAGCCCTGATCCCACGTGACCCCGTTACCCGAGAAACCCAAGGCTTAACCCTCCAATTTTTTTGCTCAGCCTCACTTCCAGCAAGGTCTGGGTGATCTCCACGGCGCCATTTAGCCGCAAAAACATCTTCATTTTTCGCCAGAATCTCCACCCCGCGGGCCTTAGAATTTTATGCAATTTTAAAGCGAAACCAGCCTTATCCCGCAGACCCCGTTTCCCGAGACACCAAGGATTAACCCTCCCAATTTTTTTATTTCTCAGCCTCACTTCCAGCAAGGTCGGGGTTAACTCCACGGCGCCATTTTAGCCGGCAAAAAACATTATGTTTTTCGCCGGAATCGCCACCCGCGGGCTTAGAATTTTTGCCATTTTTAGGCGAAACCAGCCTGATCCCGGCGACCCCGTTTCCCAAGAAACCAAGGCTTAACCCTCCAATTTTTTTGCTCAGCCTCACTTCCAGCAAGGTCGGGTTAACTCCACGGCGCCATTTTAGCCGGCAAAAAACATTTCGTTTTTCGCCGGAATCGCCACCCGCGGGCTTAGAATTTTTGCCATTTTTTTTGGCGAACACCCGATCCCGCTGAACCCCTTTTCCCAAAAAAACCAGGCTTAACCTCCAATTTTTTGCTCACCTCACTTCCCCAAGGTCGGGTTAACTCCACGGCGCCATTTTACCGCAAAAAAACATTTTTTTTTCGCCGAACGCCCCCCCCCGGGGTTAGAATTTTTGCCATTTTTTTGGCAAACCACCTGATCCCGCTGACCCTTTTCCAGAAACCAAGGGTTAACCCCCTTTTTTTTTGCTCACCCCCCCACTTCCAGCAAGGGCGGGGGGAACTCCACGGCGCCATTTTTTGCCGGCAAAAAACATTTCGTTTTTTTTCCCGAATCCGCCACCCCCCCGGGCTTTGAATTTTTTTCCATTTTTAGGCAAACCACCCATCCCCTGACCCCCCTTTCCCAAAAAAACCAAGGGTAACCCTCCAATTTTTTTTTCTCACCTACTTCCAGCAAGGTCGGGGTTAACTCCACGGCCATTTTTACCGGGGGAAAAAACTTTGTTTTTTTCGCCGGAACGCCACCCCCGGGGCTTAGAATTTTTGCCATTTTTAGGCAAACCACCTGATCCCCCGGGCCCCCGTTCCCCCCGAAACCAAGGCTTAACTCTCCAATTTTCTTGCTCACCTACCCAGCAAGGTGGGGGTTTAACTCCACCGCCATTTTAGCCGGCAAAAAAATTTCTTTTTTCGCCGAACGCCACCCCCCGCGGCTAGAATTTTTGCCCTTTTAGGCAAACCAGCCCGATCCCCGACCCCCGTTCCCCAGAAACCAAGGCTTTAACCCTCCAATTTTTTTGCTCAGCCTCACTTCCAGCAAGGCGGTTAACTCCAGGGCCCATTTTTAGCCGCAAAAAAAAATTTCTTTTTTTGCCGAATCGCCACCCCGGCTTAGAATTTTTGCCATTTTTAGGCAAACCCCGCTGACCCGCACCCGGTTTTCCCAGAAACCAAGGGTAACCCTCCAATTTTTTTTCTCACCTCACTTCCAGCAAGGGCGGGGTTTAACTCCACCGCCCTTTTAGCCGGCAAAAACATTTTCATTTTTGCCGAATCGCCCCCCCGGGGTTTTGAATTTTTTTTCCATTTTTAGGCAAACCAGCCTGATCCCGCTACCCTTTTTTCCGGGAAACCAAGGCTTTTAAACCCTCCAATTTTTTTGCTCAGCCCCCCTTCCGCAAAGGTGGGGTTTTAAATCCACGGCGCCATTTTTGCCGC
>JAODAL010072156.1:0-15234 GCA_025379985.1 Phyllomedusa bahiana
CAAAAAAACCACTAATCCCAGGGTCAGGGACAGGGCTGTACTGAACTTTACGATCAGGGACAAGTGTATGCTGCCACGATACAAGCACCAATATAACCTATATTACCAGCATATAGATACCACAGAGAGGTCAGATAACAGCTCGGGTCGCCATCAGATGACAGGGAATACAGCAGTGACGCAAAACAGAAGCAAAATAACCCCTAACATCCAGGGACTCACAGGAGACATCTTCTCTGATGAGTCATTCTTTTTTTCCTTTCCTTTTCCATTTGGTCTAGACTGCCATGAAAACATCTCACAATCACAACGCTTCCCTGCATAATTTACCACACAAAAATCTAAGACTCCTGTCTTTTCCAGCACCTCTTTAATTATTCCATCCTCTGGAGAGATTGTCCATCCATAGCACCCCATACAGTGGGCAAGCATACCCCCAAATTAGGTAGGCAGATTGGTAGAACCCCAGCTGAGCAGGTAGGTGCAGTGGGGAAAATACGTATTTGATACACTGGCGATTTTGTAAAGTTTCCCCACCTTCAGAGAATGGAGAGGTTTGTAATTTATATCATAGGAACACTTCAATGATATACATTATAGACAATCTGAAAAAAAATCCAGAAAATAATTTTCATTTTATTGCATGAAATAAGTATTTGATCACCTACCAACCAGCAAGAATTCTGACTCTGACTCACCTGTTAGTTTTTCTTTAAGAATATCCTGCAGGGCACAAGGTCTCCCTGCTCACACCAGCAAATGTCCAGGTCCGTTTGAAGTTCAGCAATGACCATCTGGATGATCCAGAGGAGGCGCGAGAAGGTCATGTGGTCAGATGAGACCAAAATATAACTTTTTGGAATAAACTCCACTCACTGTGTTTGGGGCAAAGGGGACAGGATGACTGCACCGTATTGAAGGGAGGATAAATGGGGACATGTATTGTGAGACTTTGGCCAATAACCTCCCTCCCTCAGTAAAGACATTGAAGATGGTCGTGGTTAGGTCTTCAGCATTGACAATGACCGAAACACAAAAGCTGGGACAACTAAGGATGAGCTCCGTAAGAAGCATTTCAAGGTCCTGGAGTGGTCTAAGCCAGTCTCCAAACCTGAACCCAATTGAAAATCTATGGAGGGAGCTGAAACTCAATGTAGCTCTGAAAGATCTGGGAAGGAAACTATATGGAGGAGTGGGCTTAAAATCCCTGCTGCACTGTTTGCAAACCTTGTCAAAACTATAGGAAACGCTTGACCTCTGTAATTGTAAAGAGAAGTTTTTATACCAAATATTAAGTTCCTATTTTTTTTATTGTATCAAATACTTAATTTCATGCAACAAAATTAAAAAAATTCAGTAAATATACAATTTCCCTCAGCTTGGCAAGAAGGTATATAGATAGGTCCCTCACAAGTAGTAGGTTTATATAGACCCTCCTTTAAGTAGGAAGGTAGTTTATATAGGTCCCCTAGTAGGAAAATAAGTATATAGCCTCTAGTTAGGTAGGTGTTGACATCATAGGTAGCCTCAACTATGAGAAACAAACTGAGAAAAACAAATCCAGCAAGTCCCTTATCCAATTTGGCAAGAATTTATTTGAAAATTATGGCGGAAAATAAGTTTTTTGGTCATCTTACAAACAAGCAAGATTTCTGGCTCTCACAGACCTGTAAAACTTCTTTAAAGAAGCTCCTCTGTCCTCCACTCATTACCTGTGTAATGACACCTGTTTGAACTTGTTATAGTATAAAAGACACCTTCCACAACCTCAAAACAGTCACACTCCAAACCCCACTATGGTGGACGACCAGAGAGCTGTCAAGGGACACCAGAAAACAAAATTGTTGTCCTGCACCAGACTTGGAAGACTGAATCTGCAATAGGCAGGGAGCTTGGTGTGAACAATTCAACTGTGGGAGCAAAAAGTTAAAAATGGAAGACATATTTAAAACCACTGATAATCTCCCTCGATTCTGGCGGCTCCACGCAAGATCTCATCCCATGGGAGTCAAAATGATCACAAGAACAGTAAAACAAAAATCCCAGAACCACACGGGGGGGCCTAGTGAATGACCTTCAGAGAGCTGGGACCAACGTAACCCAAAGGGGTACCATCAGTAAACACAAAGCCCCCCGGGCCAACCCGATCCTGCAGTTCCAAAATTTTTCCCCTGCTTAAAACCCGTAAAATCCGGGGCCCCTTTTGAAGCTTGCCAGGGGGAACATTTTTGGGGATTTCCCGGAAAAGTAATTTGCAAAAAATTTATTTTTTGGTTTAGATTTAAAACCAAAAATGAAATCTTTGGTAAAAAAAAAACACCTTTGTGTTTGGGAAAGGGGAAAAGGGGAAAACTGAGTTTGCATCCAAAGAACCCCCCTACCTACTGTGGAAAAAAACCCCGGGGGGGGCAACATCATGCTTTGGGGGTGTTTTCAAAGGGAAATTGGGGCCAGGAACCGGGCCCGATCGGGGTACATTTAAAAAAATGAATTTGGGGCCTGTATCGGTTTAAATTTTTTAGTGCAAACTTTTTTTCCCTCATCAAGGGGGATTTTAAGATGAAAGTGGCTGGGTTTTTTTCAGCATGGGGAAAAAGAACCCTGCACACCATTTAAAGGGGAAAAGGAAGGATGGCTTCGGAAAAAGCATTTCAAGGTCCCCGGAGTTTGGGGTAGCCCCGTCTCCAGATCTTAATTAAACCCCCTAGTAAAAAACCCTTTTGGGGGGAAATTTAAAAGTCTTTTTGTTTTCCCCATTTAAAAGCCCCAAAAAAATCACTTTCTCTGAGGGAGACTGCATGGAGGGGGGGGGCCAAAAATACCAGCAACCGTGTGTGCCAAACCTTTTTGAAAACTTCAGAAAAAAAGTTTTTTACCCCTGTCATTTTCCAAAAAAAAAGGGTTTAAAACAAAATTTTTTAGATTAAAAATTTTCTTAAATTTACCCAAATTAAATTAATTTTTTCCCCCATAATTTGGGAAATTTAAAACCTTTCCCATGTGTTTTTTTGGGGGTTTGTTTTTTTAAAAATTTTTCTCCCCATAGTTGAAAGGGCTTAAATTTTGAGTCAATTACAGGGGCCCCTCTCTCATTATATTATTATTTGCCCATTTTCCCCGTAAAAAAAAGGTTTTTTAGGGGAATCCCATTTGGGGAAAAATATAGGGTTTCCCCCCCCCATAAATAGGGGGGTGAAAGGGGGCCCCTTTTTTTTAGTAGGTTTTTTTTAGGCCCCCTCAGTGTGTAGATATAAGGGGCCCACAGTTGCTAGTGTAATTTTGGCCCCCCCAGGGAGGTAGGGGCCCCCCCCAAAAGGTAGATGGATATATTAGGTTCTTTAGTAGGTAGGTATATAGGACCTCCTAGTAAGAAGGTATATGGAGCCCCCCTCTAGGTAGGTACTGTATATAATGCCCCCCTCCAGTAAGTACAAATCTACGATGCACCATTGTCACAGTTGGTATGGCTATGGACTTCTGTGACAGGTGAGATACTGAGGTGACATCAATGTCGCAAAAGTGTATAATACTGAAGTGCAAAGTATTGCAACCTAAGACACAGACAGTGTGTTGTGCACTGGCACAGGGCCTGTAAGTAAGAGACCAAGTCCTGCACCCCTGATGTAGGGGGACACATACATTATTATAAGACAGTGATGCATAGACTCACCAGTTAATAAATATCACATACTAAGAACCACGCCTATCAATGACTACCACCAACTATGTAAACTTGGTATTATTGTTGTAACCACCAGACTTTGGTGCCTCCATAGAGTACAAGCCTGAATGTGTTTACTTGGAAGACTATTACATGAGTTAATATCACTTCATGCCACATGTGGTCCCTCATCTGACAGACTGGATTTGAGAAAGACTTGATGGATCATTGGATCAAGCACCTTATGTATATGCAGAAATAGGCTCCCCACACAGTCAGCACAAAGGCAGCCGAACACTCCACCCTCTCCACATACTAACCCCTTTACACCTTTCATATCATCTTTTTTCCTTCTTTCTTGTTGTTACTTCAGTTTTTGATAGGACCCCAATTTGGGAAGCAATCATTCAAGGTCATTGAATTTTTTGCACATAGCCTACCTATAAAGACAGACCTATATAGACCTTCGTCCAATCCTCTGCTTATTGTCTAGGTGGAGACCATCTGATCTCCTCATGGGCCAGTTGGCAGTAGTCTATAGGCTTGGAAAACGCATTCATATTCTTACAAGAATAATATTACTCGATCACTAACTCTTTCAGTAGCATCAAGGTGAGAAATAGAAGATCTTTTTGTCTTCCTTTACGGCCAAGCTCTTGCGTCTATTCAGCCATTTCTTGGTTATACCCGTTTCTGGGAAAGTATGATGCTAATCACAATTACCCAACATTTCCAGGGTCCTGAATCCTAGTAAACATTCCCAGTTTACTATATGCTGGTCAGGATTCTAGGGAGGCATCAACCCCCAGCTTGTCACCCAGCTTTCCTAGTTTAATAAAGAGCTTAATAGAAGATTTAATAACTTGATTGAGACGGGATGACTGGGATCTCTATGAAGTGTGACTTTCTGATTTTAGATGGAAGCTGCTCTGTACTTGGCTCTCATTACAGCTGCCCCCATGCACTTGTTTGGCGCACAAGCCAAGTCTGTGACTTAGGGCAGAACATCTTGCAGATTTCTCCAGGACACAAAAGTTGCTACAAGGCTTTATCCCGCTCATTACTGGTGTATTACAGAGCCTCCATCTATGACATCTAATTATTAGCGATTACAATGCAATCATCACATTCATCGCTTACCTAATGACCCGACTGCGGGGCTCCAGCAAGGAAGGGGTCAACGTCATTTTCCACAAAACTTTTTCTGAGTCTCACCTTCAAGTTTTGTGTTTTTTGCAGATTCCCTCGCAGACATAAATCACCTTTTTATCTGGTCCCTAAAGATTATCAGGTTAGACTAATTACTGCCACAAATCTCCAGGGTCCCTGAAGACCGAATTAAACACAAACAGACATTACTGTCCTTGATGTGACGGCAAGGAAAAAAAAACGTTCTGATACAAACTAACTGCATTATTAAATGTGTTGTGAACATCATTATCTACAAGGGCGAGGAATTTCCTGCTCTTTATCTCCATGGAGTGTGGTTCTAGGAAGCAGCTCGGGGTCCAGGCTCCGGCTGACGATTGCTCATCCTGCTATTTAAATCCCCCCCCCCCCCTCCATTGCCCCTTTCACTGCCTCCAGCGCGCTCCCGGCCCCTGCACCCCCCATTCCTTCCTTGCTTTTTGCAACATCTCGGATTCAGCTGATCAGCGCAGGCCTCCTTCTCCCCTCTCCATTCTTCTGACTGCTGGGGTCATAACCTTGGTGGTTTAAGGGCCAACTGAGATGGAGCTAAAAGTGGTAGCACATAGTCCAAACAAGTCATAGCCGGCCAATTAAATATAATAATCCAGATTGTTACAAGGTTTGCGCGTGGCTCTTTCCTCAGCGGTCTATTTAAATCACAGCCAAGTCCTGACCTATTAAAATGAATACGTTGAATTAAAAGACGCTCGATTTAATAAACACAGCAAGCGGTTCGCCTCAATGAGGGCTGAAATATTTATTAGCGGCAGCAGAAACCCCCGGCTTTTGATTTCCTTTCAAAGACCTGAGATTGGATTCATGCATTTTTTTTTATTGGAGGCTCAACAATAACATTTACAGGGGTCACTTATTTATTTACTTTTTCATATTTTTTTTTTTCCTGCCCGACGTCTTGAGGTTGAAACGGGAGATTTTTTAAGAGGAAATGACATTTTTCACTGTGTGCTGCAGCCTCACTGGTAGCAACAAGATCAAAGCGTCAGACAGAGACTCGAGAGGGTTCAAACCAGGGGAATATATAAATGTACATGAACTCCAAACCAGCGATCCACAAGCTACGCTGCCAGGAATGCCTAATTGCGCTTCACCTCGCAGCCCTTACATGTGTCGCTGTGATTAAAACAATGGAACAGGAGAAAACGGCCCCATTGTCCCTGGCACTGGGATCCATCACATTCTGCTCAAACCTGGCATTTGTGGATTAGATCACAGGAGAAGAGGACAATTAGCTGCCAATAAAAATCTCTTGTAAAGTTGCTGTAATTACCTCACATTCAGTGGCAGATTTCTCTGGTTCTCCATTCTCATCCTGCATTTAAAAAATGGGGCCCTTCCCTATGGGGGTTCCTGCCACCACTGTGTCCCAATGGGTATACTCTGAACTGGGTTACTTCTGGGTTTTTAACCTTTGTTTAGTGAAGGGTAACATGACGCTAGATCCCTCCTCCTTTGATTGCCAAGATTGGAGTGGCTGTAGAGAAGCGCTTTATGGTCCCTTCTTTCCCCATGATGACCAGTTAAAGTCATGGTTTAAAGGTATCTAGAACTAGGCCAGACACATTCAATTCCAGGATCTACAACAGTGGTCTCCAACCTCTAGCTCTTTAGCTATGACACAAATAGAAATCACAAAAATGTAAAAAAGCAGCACTGCCAATGTTCAAAAAAGTAGTGATCTAGTCACCCAAGTCAATACAGGCTATGTTTCAAATCTCAATGGAATCATTTTCAAGCAAAATTTTATTGGACAACTCACAACAAATCACAGCACAACCTAACAGGAGTCTTACTGATAGTGCTGGAAGTTTTAGTTTTGCAACAACTGAGGAAACACAAATTGAAAACTATGGATCTAAAAAAGCTGTAACATAGGGAAGTTAGTGCATTTACACCAGCAAGCATTGTGATGGGTAGGAGGGGTGCAGGCCAATGGTGCCAACTGTACTGGAATATTTAACTCTAAACTTGTTCCTGTTTTAAAGGAATTAAATGGGTGAAAATAGGACTACATAAGTCTACTGCTTCAGTTTCCTTTTTCCATAGTGCATCCTGGTATCATCTCTTTCCCACATAAGTACCCAGCTGTCCATATATCATAAAAGAAACACGATTTATCAGCCCAGGCAACCTTTTTGTAGTTCTCCATAGTCCAGTTTTCGCATTTTCAAAATTGAACAAGGGTCAATATAGACAGTAACATGCCATGCACTATGTGTTCTGACACCCTTTTATCATAACCATCCTTAACAGTTTCAGCAATTCGTTCTAAAGCAACTCTTCTGTGGAATTGGACCAAATGTGCAGCCAGAAGCCATGGAGACCAATGAGCCTGTCTCTGACTTCGGGTAATCACTAACCACAGGATTTTGGGAATACACCTTAAGACCTGCTGTTTTAAAAATGCTTTTGCCCAGTGAGAATTGCTTAGATCCATATGTATACCCATTTTACCTGCAGCCATTGTCAATTGATTATTAAAGTTACTGATATTCTACCCTGACAAGGGGTAGGATATAATAGGCAAAAGTCACTCCTGAGATGCCGCTTCCCTACTGGTCTCCGTTTTTTCGATTTCCAGCATTGACGTGTCAGTTTGGCACATGCTGCTGTGGATTTCTCTGTGGCTTTTAGCAGACTTGCTGCAGAAAGTAAAACCGTTGTGTGTTAGCCTATCTTTACCAGGTTTAACAAAACCCCTTCTCTGCTATACTTGTCCATGGTTGCTTGGAGAAATATAGATCCCATCCACAACTTCTCTACAGTCTCACATCTCCTCTCCCCTGCTCCCCTGTTTTAGGCTGTGGCTGAAACGCATATGGTCACAAAGAAATGAACTAAAGATCAAGCATTCACATTTCCCCTCTGGATCCCTGACCTGTAGTTTGCAGTAAATCTATATTCCTGCAAGGCTAAGAACCATCCTATTTTCCTCATTTTTTTTCACACATCCATTTAAGATGGACATGATAAATGACTTATTTAGATTGATGAGCGAGAAGGTAACATTGGAGTTCCTACTTTATGGCAAGACGTTCTCAACAACTGCATTTTTGTTCTTCAAATTTTTGCCATTTTGTAACTGTGAAGCTACTGCTCCCAAACCAACATCAGATGCAACTGTTTGTACAACAAATTCCTTTTGAAAATGGATAATCAATATTGGATAAGCACAAAAATGTTTTTAAGGGTCTTAACAAGGAGGCTCGGAGGCAACATTGATTATGAACCTACTGTAATATTATGTAACATGTAAAATGGCTGGTTGTTTACAGGTTAACATCAACCTTTTATGGCTTCACTCTTATTTATTTGGTGTTTTACAAGATCATGTCCTATTATACAACTCAAGTCCTTGGACTCCTTCATCCAAATGCAGATTTATTTGAATGGGCAGTAAATCCTCTCTCACAAAGGGAATCAATACCAACCTGTTCTTTGGGCGAATGAGTTTGCAAATTTGAACTTTGGATGATTAGGTCATCTTTTTATCCATACCAAATTTTACCCATAACCCTTTAAAAATTTCTGGGAAACTATATAAGCTAAATGATAAAACACAAGTGAAATAAACCATTGGGAGTGACAAAGGTTTTTCTATGGCTTCCTTTGCAACACGTATCTGCCAGTACCCACGTCCTAGTCTGTTATGCAGATTAGCAGCCCACGACATAGGTAAGCACTGAATCTGGAAACAGAATTTAGGTTATAGATGTCACTTCAGAACATCCAGCTGTGTTTGGAATGATTACTATTGTGCTAGATCATTGGCTGTAGTATTCCTCAATAATTACATGGTCCAGCATTTTCCTCATCTCTTCTGCAGCAACCCCCCTTCTTGTGTCTGGTAGTCTGTTGGTCCCAGCTTAAAGGGGTTTTCTCACTACAAAGATTAGCTTTCAACATGACAGCTAAATGAAGACTTTTTCTAAATACATTGGTCAATAGATTTTTACTTTAGTCATGAGATAAGAGACGTTTTATGTGCTTTGAGTGCACACAGGTTTCAATCATTCCCTGACCATAATGGTTATCAGATTAGAGCAGAGAGCTTAGAGCGGAGAGTGACATTACCCCATGGACGGATGGTTCAGTCTGCAGCAAACTAATTATCTCTAGCAAGATTACAGATAAGCCATTGTTTTCAGTCAATAAATAGAAAATTCCATGGCAATACAATGATGCTAATTAGGCAATTTTATTAGTAGAATCATTTTACAGAAGCAAGGACTAGAAATCCATAGAGGTCCAGATTACTGTACAAGATTCATTACAACAAATGTCAAAAATGTCGATTGTCAAGATGTCAAATATTGATGTTTCAGCTACTGAAGCATTTTTCGAGTATCATCACAGTGATGCATATACGTGAAAGTCAATTGAGACGTAAAGTTGTAAGTTGGATCATAAAAGTATTTTTGGTATCTGTAACAGATAATGAAGTGTAGGAGGCATAAAGTGAGACCACTGAGTCTGGAATAAGAAATGGCCGGTGCTTGGGAGTTAAAGGCAGTGAATCAAGGGTAGAGGTAAGTGGCCACAGAAGGATCTATGGACATGGGGAGATGAGAGTGAAGACGTCCGTGTAGTACGGAGCGCAGCCGGCACTGTTGTCAGTCCTCACAGAAAATGTACGTTATGTTTACTTAAAGGCCTCATTCACACGGCTTATTCTGGGACTGATTGGAGCCATACTGCGCGCCGGATTTGCGCTTCAGTACGGCTCCAATCCGTCCCAGTAACTACGGTAATCCACAGTTCTCATAGAGAACTGTGGATTCCGTCTCTTCTCCCTGCTCGGCGGATCCGCCGAGGGGGGAGAAAGTGACATGCACATTATTTACGGCGTGTACGCGCCGTGAAAAATGAATGTCTATGGGGAAAGGGGTTTTGCCAGAACGTGCCTTATCTGCTAAGAAGCAAATGTAAACAAGCCATGCTGAGCTAAGAGAGAGAGAGAGACACAGCCAGAGCACAGAGCCATGCATAAGGGATCGTGTGAAATGTTCACTCAAATAATTAAACTACACCTAGTGGATTCTGTATGCAAAAGACAACACCTTTTCTCCACAGCAGCTTGAAAGCTTCTTCATGTTCTCTGTCATCAGATAAAGCAGGGATATATTTAGATAACCACACTACAACTAGTGGATTCTGTATACAAAAGACAACATATTTCTACCCGGTGCCTTGAAAGCTTCTTCAGTTCCCTCTCAGATAAGAAGTGTGCTCTGCGCAAGCCCGGCCAGCAGCTCTAATAGAAGCTTTTAAGTATCTAAGGGCAGGTAAGGCAGCCTGTAGCTCTCTCAGACTGAAATTTTTTTAATCAAATATATTTAGAAAAGTGATTAAATACCCATTTTGGAGGATCCCACGTAAATATTACATCGTAGCAAACCCCCTTTAAGACATAATATCTCCTGCACTTGTCAGTTTAGTGGCTCAGCTACTTACAAAGATGCTAGTTATACTAATCACTGCTACAGAACCACCCACAACCTGGGAGAAAAGAATGCGTGTAAAACTGCTTGTGAGTCAGTGAAACAGCCTATTTAAGGAGATTATCCACTCATATACTTATGGGATATTCTGTGAACATATCTGGGACCCACACTTATCCCCAATATATAGGGCTTCATGTATGAAAACTATCTAGGTGTAAGATTTTCTTTGTTGCCCATAGCAACCAGAGCTCCCCTTTCATTTCACATAGTGCTCTTAAAAAAATGAAAGGGGCGCTCTGTTTGGATGCTATGGGCAATAAAGAAAGACCTAGACAGTTTTCATACATGTCCCCCATAGAGTCTCCTTATTCCATAATTAGAGAGTGCAGCTTTTTCTATTTACTTCAGTAGGAGTTTTGAGCACTGACTAAAGTGGGTCCCACATCTTTCTGACATTTATGGTATATCCTGTGAAAATGCTATAAATGTCTGATGGGAAATACCCTTTCACCTTTTTACTTGGGTTTTGTCATGTTTAATGACAGTGGTACAACTTGGGATTCCTATTTTTTAATGTTAAAACCCTGCACTTTTGTTTGACTTCTCAGCATGCTTGGTATTGTTACTTCAGTCAACATGGGCGTTTTAGGCTAGTCTAACACAGCATATGGCAAAATACCATCCAAAATCCAATGGCATTTTTTTGTCACTGCTGGACAGCTGGACAGATTTGTGCAAAAAACGCAGTCGTTTTTCGGATTTGCTGACGGCCCCGTACATTCAATGTAAGGGTCCGACGGCAAATCGAGCTAATCCGGCGGCATATACAACATATTTGCATATTCTACCAATTAGTAATGTGACGTAAAAAACCTGTAGTGTACAGACAACAGCGTCTGTTTTACAGTGCTGTCTATGTGCACAGGGTACTGTCAGATTTTTAGCAGTTTTTAAAATACTAAAATACAAAAAGCTGACAGAAAACCTGTGCCGTGTGGCATAGCCTTGAGCCCACCCTTTCCTAGTGGAGAAGAATCTGTAGTCAGAGAGTTTCTATCTTTCCATAGGTCCCATCCGGTTGTTCAGGTTTCCTCCTTCTAGACTGATGAATTTGTAATTTAACCTAATTTATCTTTCCCACCACCTTAAAGAGGCCCTAGCTACATTTAAGTGCTGGTATGACAATGTCAGACATACAAAAAAAAAAAAAAAAAAAAAATAAAGAGCATGTATGGAACATACACTCTAGTATGGTATATGTATACTCTATGTTATAGTATGTATACTCTCTGCACTGATGTTTGAAGACCATAGAAGTGGGCACTCATCCAGCTCCGGACCGCAACGTACAATGGGGGCAGGAAAAAAGGGTACTCTTACCTCACATACATGTTGCGGAACCAAACTCTTGAGCACAAAATGGAAACTTGCTTTATTTGCATCTCTTGAAGAATTACACGTAGCTTGCGGTCACATAGTAAACCGAACAATCTCTGATACAATGTCCTAACAAATAGGACTTTTCGTTGTAGACTCGAATTAGAATCACGGCTGTGCTTTCACAGATCCCCCATGGGTACCATCTCCCTCCAATATTTAGTGTTTGAGTCAAAACAGGCTCCAGGCCCACTGTTAGGCCTAATATTTGCAATTCTCAGTATACATAAACGGTTTTCCTCAGGCAATAAAACCACGTTTGGAAAAGTCAATTCAAACATGTGGTACCAACTTTGCCAAGGGTCCCTTTGGGGCCAAACAGTCTAAGTTTCCAAGGGGTTTCCAAGGAAGGAAACCCCCCCTCACTAGGTCGCCCTCTGGGCTCCAGGAATAAGGTCTTCTACATGGGCCTTTTGGTAGACAAGCTTTAAGATGCTGACTGGGTTTAGACACCTGCTGAAGTCCGCAGAGTTATTGGGGGGCATCCTTCTCTTCTCTGCCTCCATTTCCTCAGGCTACTTGCAGCCGTTAACAATCTTTTCTTGGTGCTGATTGGGCTAAATATCTAGTGGCCCTCTAACACACTTTTCCCAAACTGTCATAGCTATTGCTGCCCTGATATAGCACCAGAATGAGGCATATATGGCCATCTTTGCCCCAAACCCGTGGATGCCAAAAGGGAGACATTCCAGCTCTTTGATATTCCCTATGATGGGAGAGAGGGCTCCCATACAACCGGAAAAGATACACTACATGAAAATAGTCACTGCGGGGCAGTGCCCTACCACTATAGTAGAAAAGGGAACAGCAGGCCATAAAGCTCAGGGCAATACAATCTACCGTATATATCATCCCTTTCAAAAACATTATAAATAAAGAAAGATTGGGAGGCAAGGGATACCCATTACGATGCACTCATCAGATAAAGCTAAGGGGTACAACACTTTTAGATACTTCAAATGAGGGTCAAAATATAGCTCTGCCGTCATAAATATTAATATCTATAAAATATATTTATAAATCTATTTTCTTTTCTTTGGTGCGCCACCCAAAAGATTCTTTAAAATACTTGTCCATTCACACAGAAGATTTTTATTTTATTACTTTGGTCCAAACCAAAGTCTTCCTTTACATTAAAAACATAAAAACTACATAGGTGTTGGAATGAGTACCAGGGACACCATCATCTGGTATAAAAGTATGGGTCTGTGGTTGTTTCAACTCTTTGTTGTGGGCCCCCTAATATTGGGTCATATGATTTCAAAAAATCAACATTACATGCCAGGATTCAATGCCAGTGTACTCAATTACTCCTCTAAGAGTGGGAGCTTCTCCTTCCATTTTCCTGCCATTTATGAAAGCCCCTTTCGAAATCAGCTGTATAGCAATTTAAATGGAGAACTCCCCAGTGGACAACAAACATAAGCTAAGGAAAAAAACAATCCAATCTTTCCCACCTGTCCACAATTTTCTTTAACATTGCTTTTAACATCTTATAGTCTCTCTTCCAGTCCATCAGACTGCAGATGGTAGAGAGATGAATATAGGCGTGTTGCCCTAAACAGTTTCCATAACTCCTTTATTCGAGGATGTAAAGACTTTTTGGTATTTCTACATGCCTCTGTTCTCACCTTGGAAATTATGGCCTTGGATCACTTATTAGGCAAAATTATAGCATCAGAATAACGGGTAGTGTAATCCAGTTACTAACAGATATTGACGGCCTTTTAACACATTTTACAAAAAGTTTAAATGGTATGTTGGTGAACGGTTGAAGCACCAGAACTAGGACAGTGCAGCCTAGGATCCAAGACCAATCAAACAGGAAGAGTTTATAGAAGACCCCCCCAAAAAAGCAGCTTTTTAGGATCTAAATTTTATTTTTGACTCCTAAATGCCTCCCCCCCCCCCCCACAGTGAGACCAGAGTTCTTCGCTTTAAGCGGGCACTCATTTTTTTCACAAGATACTCTGCCCTTTTTACGACCTATGAGAGTTAAGGATGACATGTATGAACGTTGGCGGGGACAGGCCAGTTCTAAAAACTATAAGGTAGTATAGAATGCACCAGAATGTATTTAACTTTTGTTCTTCCCAGGTCATACAATCAGTATATATGACTGGAGAAGTATATATACGAAAAAGTCTGGCTCAGGCACCACCTTTAACTTGGTCTGGCTGTCGTAACTGTTCTGCACCTAGGTTTGGCATCAAATAATCAAGGAAATGTGTCTACTTCTATGAATGTGGTGCCAGCCCCCAACGCCCCCAAATTTTTGGCGCATTAAATAGTGTTTGGGGGCCATTAGAAAAGGGGGGCTTATAAACCCAAAGTGTGGGTTCACCTGTTCATACATTATTTTTGGCTCAAAAAAGAAAAACCGGGAAACTGGCACAGCCCCATTAAAACATTCGCCCAAGGCTCTTTTGTAAAAGGCAGTATGGCAAAGAAAGTCTAGTGTCAGGTTTAAAACTATTTCTAAACCAAATTCCCTTTACTTTTTCCCTTGAACCCAAATTTACGTAAAAATTTTAACTGTTCCCCCCTTAAAGGGCAGGCATTTTGTCAATGGGCCCTTTTCCCTCACAATGGGGTGTTGACCCTATGTTGGAACAATACACATGGTCAACTATCTGATTTCCCAGCAAGACTGAAAAAGGAAAGGTGTCCAGTAACAGAAAGCCATTGCAGCCCCCATATAACATCTGTGCTAGGGTCATTACTTTATCATATACTGATAGGGGAAGAAATTCTGTTTTTCCCAAAAACTTCCCCAAAAATTTAAAAATCTCACCTCACAAGGTGTTTCACATTAAGGGGGTGTTCCCAACTCACCCGTCATTGGAATATCCACAGATTGTAGATAGGTGCGGGCCTCCAAAATCTCCGTTCACAATGAAGAGGTGCCAAGCTTGTGCAGTACCTCCCTCATTTTTTTAAGGGAGTTCGTTCTACAGGGTCTATGGTTTGGCTGTACTCGAAAAAATCCCCTAGAAAGAATGCACAATGGACCTTCTCCCGCTTCTCTCAGAGACTTTGGGGACCCCTTTTAAAATAAACGGGCCCCAAAGTGGGACCCACCCTATCACACTTTAAAGGGATATCTTTAAAATGTCAAAGTGTGAGAAGGGGGAAAACCCCTTTAAATGCTACAAACCAACCTTATTTTACTGCCCCAAATTGGGGTTCCATGTTTTCCACAGCAGTGTGGTAGGCCTATATATGCAAGACATGGCAAGGGCCTTAACCTTTTACTTTTTATTTGGGGTCTTCTCACGGGTCAGCTTTTTAACAGAATTAAACAGCTTCCCGCTGTAGTTTGCCTTTTCCCTCCTTCCCGCAGTTTGTCATTTTTCCCAATACTTGGCAGCATAGCCAAAAGCCGGAAAAGAACAATGCAGGTCTCCCCAAACCCACAAGACCCCGCAGCCTCCTTAAGAGTTCTAGCCCCCTCTTCAGTCAGCTTTCAGTAACTCAAGGGCC
>JAODAL010072157.1:0-15234 GCA_025379985.1 Phyllomedusa bahiana
CTCTTACCCTCTCCTGCAGGGGCCCGAGAACCTCTTCTCTTCCCCGTCCCGCTGGCTGGGGAGGAGTGGGCGGGCAACGCTGCCCGCTCTCTCTCTGGCAGCTCCGACTACAGCTGCCGCTTGCGGAGAGAGGAAGAGGGCGGAGCAGCGCGCTCCGTCCATTCCCAGCAGCCGCTGCCACCAATGTAAAGGCAGCCGCCGGCCCCCCTGACCCCCCCCCCCCCACACACACACACACCCGGCCGCTTGGGTGTGGGAGGGGGCGCTCTGGGGCCCGAAAAAAAAAGTTTAAAAAAAAAAAAAGTTTAAAAAAGAAAAGAAAAAAAACTCATCGACCCCGCTGTGCCTATGGGGAAAAAATGGCCCCCGGGAAGCGCAGGTGAAAAAGGGGCTGCTTCACAATCAAACACCTCACACCCCCGCACAAACCCGAAACTGGGGGGTGTACTTTTCCCCCCCATTTATACCACTTCCCCCCTGCCACCCTCATCAGAGAAAGAAGAAACTTTTGCCCAATCCAACAGTACCAACTTCAGGGACACGAAAAAGGGGGGACAAGGGGTAGGGGGCCTGTGGGTTCATTGAGTAGGGGAAAACTTTATATGTAGATGTGTATATTCTCGACAGCCAGTTCTACCATGTCACTTCTTCCCCCCCTTAAGCACCGGGAAAATGAAAGTGAATTTGGTGGCCCCGAGGCATTTTTAGAATTTGGACTGGCCAGCGCATACTTTCTAAAACAAACCCCGGGATAAGCGGAAAACGCACAGTAACCCTGTTATACACTTTGGGGGGGGGAAAACCCTTAAGGGTAAAATTTTTATGCAGAAAATAGAATGCTGATTCCGGGGAAACCACCAAGCAAAAAAACACGGGAATCTGAAAAAAAAATCATGTAGCCCACTCTAATGTAAGTGTGTCTTGTTCAATATATGTATATATCACAACAAATTCTGGGGGGACTTTTTTCTCATGTAGTTGTCCGGGGTACGTGTGTAATGTAATAATCCTGGGGGATGGGGTTATATAATCCTGTTTACAGGGCAATGAATCTCTGAGGTTTCATGAAATTTTTGTCCTTTTTTACAGGTTTTTAATATCATCTCGGGGGCAGAAGTAATGTAAATCGGGATAGTTTTGTAATGTAATAATCTTGGGGGGTGATAATTTAAACTCTGTTGTCAGTGGGCAATTAAACTCGGGATACAGTATAATGTTACCTGTTTTTAAAATTGTAAAGAATCTTGGGGTAGGGGTGTAATGAATCTCGGATACAGGAGTAATGTAGTCCCCTGGGTAAGGGGTAATGTAATCCTGGGGGTATGGGAAAAAATGCAGTTATACGGGTACGGTGTTAAACTAATCCTGTGGTACATGGGGGTAATTTTTCTCGATGTACATTTGTAATGTAATCTCTGGGGGGACATGAGTAATGAGTCCCTCTGGGACGTGTGTAATGTACTCTCTGGGGATGGGGGTAAAAAAATTCGGGGAATGGTAGTAATTAAAACTCTGGGGTATAGTGTAAATGAATCGGGGGGTACAGTGATAAGTTTTCATTTCAGATTTGTGGAATAAAAACATTTTTGGGACAGGAATTATAAAATTTCTTATACAATGTCAATTTATTTGTAGGTGCAGTTTAGAAGTAATTTTTGTGGCTAAAACCCGGGGTAATATAAATATTTTGGGGGGCAAAATATGCATTCGTTTATGGTATAAATAAATAAATTTTTGGGGGACAAAATTTCATAGTGATTCCTAGGGTAACAGGGGTGGGTTTTTTTTTTATTTCCCTCATTCGGTGTTTGTATAACAAATTTTAAGGGGTAGTGATGGGGATGAAGGGGTTAAGCAAATTTTCTGCATTGGGCCCCAAATTTTTTTTTTCCATCTAGAGGGGGAAAAAATTTCGGGGGGGTTTCGGTTTCATGCCCGGGGTGCTTTTTAGTCCCACCGGCTCTAAAAATTTAAGTAATTTTAAAAGCCACTCAAAACCTTACATTTTCACCAAAAGGGGTTTTGCAAAGGGCTCGCCTGGCACACTGGGGGACTCACAGCACTCCCTTCAGACCTTCTAGCTGGGGTTAAGAGGCCACTTCACTGCAGGAAAGGAGGGAGAGAAGGGGAAGGGGAGGAAGTGATAGGGAAGGGGAGTGAAGGAAAGGAGGGAAAGGGTAAACATAGGGGGTTTAAGGGGAAAAATTTTTCCCCCCCCACTTTTTTAACCCCAAAATTACACCAACCCCCCCCCTTTAGGGATCAACACCCAAAACACTGCTCTGGTTTCTCTTTGAAAACAAATTTATTTTTTGGTTTAAACCCAAAAGTCAACCCAAAAGCATTCCCAAACAGGAAGCCTTTTTAAGGCAAGGGTACCAAGGAATTTTGCAAAAATTACCTAGTCATTAAAAAAACTGACCACGTTCCCCCCCATCCTCAAGGGGAAAAGGAAATTGGGAATTTTTTTTAAACCATCCCCTGCCTTTTAGATGCTAATTTTGGGGCCCTAGATGAAAAAAAAGGGAAAAGGGTTGGGCCACCACATTGCAAAAGCTCATTTAAAGGGGTACAACAACCCCTGGCCCCCTACTCTACTTGGGGCTCCTTTTAACTTTTTTGATATTTGGTATTTATATGTGGTATTATTGGGGGCATTGTTAAAAGGCATTTTCCCTTTAGTCTCCAGCGTCTGGTTTTGACATGCAGGTTTCTGAAGCAGTAATATGTTTTAAAAAGATTTGGGCAATTGAAATGTTTTTTGGCCCCCAAAAATTACTGGGGAGCAGGCCCGGACACATTTAATTACCCCTGATCTGTTAGACCCGCTGATTTGGGGAGTGGGGACAGTGGGACAGCTTCATTCCTAAAAAAGAATCAGAGAATTGGCCTCTTAGAAAGAGGGTACATGGGGGGTTTAGTACAGGGGACAACACATTGGGGAGGGGGGCATTTCAGTGACAAAGGGCCCTAAGGGGGAAGGGTAAAGGACACGAAAAGACATATGAAACAGGGTTTAGTATAGTGACCCGGCACATGAGGGGGGGTTTGTAAAGGGAAAGGCACATAAAAGAAGTCATGGGGAGAAACAGCCCCATGATGGGGGGGTCCGTCACAGTTACAGACATAGGTGGAGTAATTTCAGTGACAAGACATTTTTGGGATCAGTATATTTACAGATAATGAGGAAGGGCCAGTACAGTTGACGGGCACAAGAAAATCATAAAAAAACAGAACATAAAAGGGGTTTAAATACATTTACAGACATGGGGGAGGGTCAGGGACAAATAACAACACATTTGGAGGGGGAGTACAAATTACAGGCACAAGAACGGGGCAGACACATGACTTGGGGGTCAGTAAAATTTAAAAGGGAAAAAAGGGTAAGTGGGAGTGACAGACACAAGAGGGTAAGTTTTAGTGAAAAGATAGGCCCCATGAATTGGGGGCCTTACGTGGGGGAACCCTTTGATAAGGGAAGGGACAATGACAGGGAAATGATGGGGGTTTAGTACAGGGGCAGACCAAAAAGGGGGATTTTGTAAAAAAAAAGGCACATTAAAGGGGAGGGGCAGTAAGTTTACAACATGAGGGGATCAGTACAGTAACAGAAACATGAGGAGGGCTCATTTGTGATTTACAAAGGAACTCGGGGAAAAGTAACGGGACATTTAGTGGGGGGCAGTACAGTTTACACATAAAGGGGGGTCCCGTACGTGGGGCAGAAAATGAAGGGGGGTTTAGAAAAGTGACAGACAGTGGGGGGGGAAAAAAAAAAAAAAAAAAATCCCTACGTGGAAAGGGGAAAAATTTGTAAAATCAGTAAAAATAACAGTCATTATATTTTTAGGGGGGGCAGGGACAGGGACAGAAAAACATAAAAGAAAGGGTTAGTTCAAGGGGAAATGCACATGGAAAAGGGGGTGTGATCATTCCTCCCCCCATCTGAATGGAAGCCAGGGCATTGACCTCCCCCCAGGACGTGGGATTTCAAGAATTTTCCCGCTATAAATCGGGAAGGGTTGGGAAAGGTTTTTCTGTTTGCCTCGGAAGTAATTTGGGCTAGGGGACCTTGGGGATCCCAGTGAAATTAAAATTCCTTATTTCCACCCTTTTGAGTTAAGTCTTGGGGCCCCAAACAGTGGGGGTTGATTCTTGGGGGCCCAAACCCGTTGGGGTTAAACACCGACAACCCTCTGTCCCATTTTAAATTAAAAAAATAGAAATTTAAAGCGGTCCTACGTATTCCCAACAAAGGGGTCCAAGGGGGGAAACCCCGAAAAGACAAAAAAAACTAATCAGCATTTGCTGGGATAAGTTTAAAAAACATAGGGCCAGAATGGGAAAAATTAAATATGGGGCCCTTCAATAGGGAAATCCCCCTTTAATTAAAACAGGAAAAACTCCCCAAAAAATTTTAAACTAAACCTGTGGAAATTAAAATGAAACTGCTCCCCCCCCCCTACACCACTTATATCTAGGGCCCCAAAAAATGATAAGACCCTGGAAACTAGGGCCAACCCGTGGAAAGGCCCCAGGTACAAAAATAGAAAAGGATAGGTTGTCAAAACCAAATATAGGCAGGGAGCATGGCCATTGCCGGTAAGTAGGGAAAGCTTAATTTTGTCAGGGATGTAAGGGGCCCCCAGTAGGTAAGAAGGGCCAGGGGGATGATAAATCCCCTTGTTAATTTGGTCCCCATAAGGGGCCCAAGGGATGTTTGGATGGAAGGGCCCCCCGGGGAGGTAAAGGGACACCCCAGGAAAAATTTTGGGGAATTTGGCCCCCCCCGGGAGGTAAGGTAGGGTAAATCCCCAATTTGGGGGGGTAGATTTGGCCCCAGGAAGGGAGGGTCTAGGCGGTAGGTAAAACGAAAAACTTTGAAATTTTTTAAATTCACAAGTTTTTTATCAAAAAAGCCCAAGCCACCCAAGAACTTAAAAATGGATCTCAGGTCCCGGGGGGTCCTTTCGCTATCTTTACCTTCAATTTCACCAAATTCAGGCCTCTCAAAAACCCCGGGGCAAAAACCACCCCCCATTAAACTAGAAGAAAGAAAAAAAAAACACCAACCTTGCAAGCTGCCCCTCAATCGTATAACACCTGTGAAAAAAGGGTGGGGTGCAGAAAAAACCCAAAATGGAGGCAACTCTTCCCCCCCAATGATTAAAAAAGCAATATAGGGCCCCAAAAACCAAACGTATATTCTGCCCAAAAAAACATTTCTTTAAAAAACCCAATGTGAACCTTGGGTTTCCACTGGGCCCGGGGTTTTGGCATATATATATACAACCACACCATTACCAATGGCCCCACAACGCAAAAAGGGCAATAAAATAACATGGGAAAACCATAAAGAAGGGAAATTTTCCTATCTATCATACCCTAAAAAACTTTTGAGAATTTTTAGGGGTTTACCATGTTTTTTGATCAAAAAAAAAGCCCAACCACCCACGAACTTACAACTGATCTCAGTCGGGTGGGCCAAAGCAAAATTTTTTCCCCCTCCCATAGGGCCAAAATTTAGGCCCCTTTATCCGGGGGGAACCGACCTCCTTTATCCAAGAGAAAGAAATTTTTAAAAAAACCAACCTTTCAACTGCACTCATATAACAGCCTGTGAAAATGGGTGGGGTGCAGAAAACCAAAAAAGGAGGGGACTCTTCCTACCTATTTTAGATTAAAAGAATATAAAGGGCCCCAAAATTTAATTTTTTAGTTTTTGCACAAATAAAAATTTCTGAAAAAAAACAATGTGGAAACCCCGGGTGCCACTGCCAGGGGGCGGCATATATATATAAACACACGCACACCATTACCAAGGGGCACAACTGCAAAAAGGGCAATAAAATACATGGAAATCCCTAAAGAAGCATTTATGCTATCTATCATACATGAAAAAACTTTGAGATTTTTAGTTCACATGTTTTTGGTAAAAAAATGCCCAAGCCACCCACGAACTTACAACGTATCTCAGGTCAGGGTGGTCCCAACGCTATCTTTACCCTCAATACAGCCAAATTCAGGCCTCTCATCGGGTCAACCGACCTCCATTATCCAAGAGAAAGAAATAAAAAAACACCAAACCTTGCAAGCTGCAACTCTACTGTATAACAGCCTGTGAAAGGGGTTTGGGTGCAGAAAACCAAAATGGAGGCATCTCTTCCTCCCTAATATAGATTAAAAGCAATATATCCCAAAAATACAACATATAGTCTGCACAAAAGAACATTTCTGAAAAAACACAATGTGAACCTGGTGCCACTGCCAGGTTTGCGGCATATATATATATATATATATTATAATATATATAATATATATATATATATATATATATATTTTATAAATATAACCACCATTAACCAGTGCACAAAAACTGCAAAAAGGGGCAATAAAATACATGGAAATCCCTAAAGAAGCATTTAATGCTATCTATCATACATGAAAAAACTTTGAGATTCTTAGTTCACATGTTTTCTCTCTGGGTAATGGAGGTCGGTTGACCCAATGAGAGGCCTGAATTTGGCTCTATTGAGAGGTATTGAGAGGTAAAGATAGCGTAGGACCACCCGACCTGAGATCACGTTGTAAGTTCGTGGGTGGCTTGGGCATTTTTTGATCAAAAACATGTGAACTAAGAATCTCAAAGTTTTTTCATGTATGATAGATAGCATAGGCGGTAGGTAGGACCCACATTAGTGGGAAAAAAAAGGTCAACTCTCCATGTTCCCCCGATAATTGTCAGATCAGCTTCTCTTAGTGAAGCTCAGTGCAGGCAACGTAATGATGTGACATCAGGACGCACAGTCGATGACTGGTAGGCCTCAAATACAACATTTTAATAGGATCTCTTTCCTTAAGATGTCCTTTTAAATGACTTTAAGGAGGTCATCAGCCAGACCTGCAGCGTTCATGCACAAGTCTTCTATTACAAATTTCTACCCTCTTCGTAATCCCTAGACAATGAGGGGGAGGTGGGGACATCATGTTTGGCGAGGGAGTTACCTTTGATTGTGAGGGGTCAGTAGGGTAGTGATGGAGTTAAAGTCTTTATATTCATTATATTCCCCCCTTCTGGAGCTCATTGTTTCCTGCTCTTCCTCCCCATTTGTTGGTTTTGCTTCAGTTATAATGGTTGTGTCACTTAATTTATAGCGGACGGTTTTCTCCATCATCTGGTTAACATCCTGTGGGTGTCTTACTCCACGATTCGCCCGGATGTGATGTTCGACTTCAAGGTCATGGGCAGTTATGCGGTAAAATTGAAGGATTAATAAAGGTGTGGAGTACCCCACCCATCAAACAAATGTTTGTCCTTGTCTCGTTATGTAACCCCTTACCGCCATAGCCAGTTTTAACCTTTCTGACAGAGCCCCATTTTTTAAATCTGACATGTCACTTTATGTGAGAATAACTTTTTGACACTTTTACCAAGTGATACAGAGATTGTTTTCTCGTTACACATTGTGCTTTAAGTTAGTAAGAAATGTTGGTTAAAAAATCCTTGTTTATTTGTGAAAAATATCAAAATATTGTGAAAAATGTGAAGAATTTGCCATTTTCAAACTTCAAAAATTTCTGCATGTGAGACAGGTAGTTATTCCACTTAAAATAGTTTAGAACTAGCATCGTGTAAGCCATGTACAGGGGTGGGTTTACCCAGAATACAGCAAAGTCACGAACAAGGAAAGTGACTTCAACACCAGTTCAACCAATTTTTTTCTTTACTGAACCTAATGAAAAAGTGTACTAAACAATCCCAAAAAGACATACACAAGAATGTGAGCAAGGCCCCTGTGCTACACAGTGCGCCACCAAAAGTATGTTCTCCATATACATGATAGTTACCTACCAATGGACTTGGAAAGGCTGATCGTTATTTACTTATTAATACCTTATACAACAGGAACAATTGTTTGTGGTGCAGTGAAAGGCACGCCTGTGGTACAGCACAACAGCTTGCAACCTTATTATGACCCCCTACAACCAAAATACCAATCAAAGTGGAACAGGTGAACGTGTTCCAGAACTAACAGCACCGAAGTGAAATGTTCTTCAATATCCCAATCACGAACTGTTCCTGAATAGTCGCTTATGGCCTGACATCGACTCTGGCCCTAAATTAACTAAAGGGCTGGTAATAGTAGGTTATAAGTAGGCTGGCGAGAATGCTACCGACCCGAGTGTACCTTGGAGTTGCACACAGTCACAGATCCAAGATAATGATCCTCTGTCGGAGTCCAATATCCAAGATGGCGGTCACTCCTCTCTGCTTGTGGATCCTGGCACAATGTCCGTTCCGTCTCCATGCTTTCCACACCAACAGCATAAACACAGCCAGTAGAACTCTCCCCTCCTAACAGGAGCCGGTCACCATTAGCGGATTCACAAAGGCAGGATAACTAGGCAGAATCATGCTCAATGTGTGTCTTCTGAGTGATCTCTCAGTCACAATTGTCACTCTCTAATATGGTTGCTGCTTCACAGTCTCGCAGTCACATGACACACAAATCACATGTATTATCATACTTTACACAGAGGTTAGATTTTCAAAACAGGAGCATTTTGTGGCCAAACAGCAGAATGCAGCAGGACAGTTTGTAATCACTAATTTCACATAATATTTCACTGAATAAACACAACGAGGTTTCACACATTTTTTTTTAGCATTAGTATCACTGTGCGGGTTAATTAACATGACAGATTTATAGGGCAGGTAGTTATGCACGCAGTGATATAAATTATGTGTACTTTATTTATTTTTTATCTTTTTTGGGGTGATTGGTGTTTGCAAAGGGAAAGGGTGGTGTACGTGGTTTTATTTTATTTTCATGTTTGTGTTTTAATTTTTTTTTTTACTTTTTCACTCTTTTTCACTTTTACCCATAGGGGATTTGTACCAGTGATGCTCAGATCACTGATTCAATAGAGATCAGTACAGAGCAGAACTGCTCTATACTGGTCTCTATGGCAACTGTTAGTCACCAAGCCCGGTAATGCCCACAATGCAGTACGGCCATGGTGACGCCAAAGACAGCCCATATGCTTTAGTAAAGCATCTGAGCTGTCAGTTACGGACACAGCAGCGGCGCTGACGCCACTGCTTCACCGATTACAGACAGGAGCTCACTCCTTCTGTCTGTGCTTTAGCTGTGGCGATCATGGTTAATCACCGGCCGCGGGTGATGCGGCTTGAGGTCAGCGGTAATATATATTCCATAAATTCTGCATTGTTTGCACGGAGAATGTTCTAGAAATTACCTCTATTTTATCCCTGTGTTTAGCTAACAGCTTGCACCTGTCTCTGAATATATCTGTTCAGGTTGTTTTGCATAAATTGTACCCAGTCTATGCCAAATTAACAGCTAATGGCGGGAATTACCATGACAAAACCTAGAGATGGGGTAGAGGTAGTCTATATAAGCTAGGTAAAATTTTGCATTCAGGGCTCTCCACTGATTTCCACCTTTGGGTTATCAGTGTCATCTGCAGCTGTTAGAGAAGCAATTCATCATGCCATTCTGGCATTGGCTGTGCTACTGTCACGTCAAGGGAGGTGCAGTGAGCCCTAACTGGAACCCAGCCGACTGTACCTGCCTACTTGACGTGATGCCCTAGGCGGCAGACGGCAACTGGGCGACAGTCCCTGCGCTGCTAAAGTGCTGGGGCCGTCAGAAGGAAGAATAGTCAGACAGTCCGGGTCAATACCAAATCAGGAACGCCAAAGCCACAAATCAGAACCAGAGGGATAAACGTAAACAAGCCGAGTTCAAGAGCCAAACGGAAGCAAAGCACAAAATCAGGAGACAAGCCGGGGTCAGGAGAACAAGCCGAAGTCAGGTATACAGATAAGCAAAACACGATAACTGAACAGGAAACACGAGGTAGCCAGGAATATCACAGGCACAGCAACCAGCCTTCAGGGAGTTTAAATGGGATTACTGGATACCGCCCCTGCAGCTGATTGGAGCGGCCTCCGGGTCCTCCCATTGGCTGGTGCAACTCGCCCCCTGTCAGGAGTGGCTGGGCCCCGGTCACTCACAGAGTTGTCAGCAGCATGTGTATCAGGGTGGGATCGTACATCCGCTGCTGCAGCCTGTTGATCCCTGCAGCCTGCGCACAGCTCAGCCCTGACAGTACCCCCCCCCCCTTTTAGGAGGGGCCACCGGACCCTTCCCTGGTTTGGGTTTGTCTGGGTGAGACTCATGGAATTCCCTTACCAGGCGATCAGCATGGATAGCTTTCGCCGGAACCCATGATCTATCCTCAGGACCATACCCCTTCCAATGGACCAGGTACTGCAGTGACCTTTGGGCCTTACACGAATTTAAAATACGGGAGACTTCATTTTCTAACTCCCCCTCTATGCAAACTGGAGAAGGAGGCCTAGAGGGCGGAGTGACAGGCTGAATATACCTCTTACGAAGTGCACGACGGGACACGTTATGTATACAGAGAGAAGAGGGTAATTTCAGCTGAATGCGTCGAGAAGTCCTACGGTCACTAGCCGCAATGACAGAAAAGCCCCCACTTGCATGGACTCCTCTGGGTTTAAATCGGAACCACCGGGTTTAGGGGTGACCATGGTGTGAACCACCGGAGGGGGAACATTTTCCTGCCGTCTCTCCCTAAAACGTCTGTCCAGACGAACGGCTAGTGCCATGCCCTCATCTAAAGTACCAGGGGTAGGGTAAGCCACCATAAATCCTTCACATAATCCCGCTAACCCTAATCTAAACTGCATCTGAGAGCTGCGTCGTTCCACCCAGACGGAACCAAACCCGCGACGGAAATTCGGAGCAAAACTCCTTCACAGTCTTCTCACCCTGCCTCATGGTGGTCAGCTGAGCCTCGGCCACAGCTTCCCAAACTGGGTCATTAAAGAGTACCACTAAAGCAGCAAAGAACCAGACCACACAAGACAGTTCAGGTGAGTCATGCAGTAACGAAAATGCCCACTCCTGGGGGGGACCCTGTAGTAAGGACATAACAATTCCCACCCTTTGTCCCTCACCCCCTGAGGTAAGTGGGGGGGCCTAAAATACAGGAGACAACCCTCCAAATGCCACAAAGGTTTTCCGTTCCCTGCAAAATTTTCAGGCAACTGGATAGGGGGTTCCCGGGGGGGAAAGGGTAATGCAGGGCCCCCTTACTTGGGGTAGCCTCCTTTGTTCTACCCTCAGCGCCAGACCCGGGACAGCTGTGAAACCCCCTGCATCTGCTCTACCAGAGCTGTATGGGGTCCATATGGGGGAAAAGCATAAGGGTTTGGGGGCCTGGTATAATGTCAGTAAGGGAGGTCAGGACCCAACGGGGAACCCGCCCCGTACCTCCCTACTTGACATGCTGCCCAGGGGGCAGGGGCACTGGGGACATCCCTGCACTGCTAAAGTCTGGGGCCGTCAAAAGGGAAAAATAGTCAACGTCCGTAAAATCAAATGGGAACGAAAAGCCACAAATCAAACCAGAGGGTAAATGTAAAAAAGCCGGGGTCAAGACCCAAACAAAAACGAACACAAAATAAGACAAGCCGGGGTCAGGAGAACAAGCCAGGTCAGTACACAGAAAGAAAAACCGAAAAACTGAAAAGAAACCGGGGTAGCCCGGGGAAAATCACGGCACACACCCCGCCTTCGGGAGTTTAAATGGGTTTCCTGGGAAAAACCCCCCTGCAGCTGATGCAACCGCCCCCTGTCAGGAGTGGTGGGGCCCCGCATCACAGTGGGATCGTGCATCGTCCAGCCCTTTTATCCTGCACCTGAGCACAGCTCAGCCCTGACAGCTGCCTCTGGCGTTAACCCCTGATCTTCCCTGGCCGCATGGGAGTGAGGAAAGGATTAAGAAAGTCTCCGCTGGGCTGTCAGGATTGTGGATTCTCAGGTCCCCCAGACCCTACGCCCATTGGGACCCAGTTTGCCTCTGGCCTGGCCCAATACCTCTAACAACGTAGGATTGTCCATTGCATGTGCTAGTCAAGGCAAGCTCCAAGTTTGTCTGTTGGAACCGTACATATGGGCTCTATTCGGTTTTAGGATCACTGTTCCTGTCATTATCATCCAGTGACTGCGACTGAAGGAATATTGTTGTAACACAAATGCTGACCACAAACATGTGTATTCCATCTTGCCGTGGAAGTAAAGAGGCCTAAGATTATTTGAAACAAAGTTAACCCTTCGTCTCCTGCCTGTCATTTTCTGCACCGCACATCAAGGAAATCTTACACACCATCCACCACAGGCAGTTGAGGGAGAGACCACCTTCAGAGTGTGCCCCAGGGGAACAACTACCACCATGATTCAAAGTGCAGACCCCCCTCTTCACTGGTGCCAGGTGCTATTGGAGCATGAGAGGTGTGGTTGATGAGAATGTTGGCCGCCATGACCAGACTCCTAAGCTATCGCTACTTCTGCCTATGGCCCTCTCTTCTACTTCCCCTGTGCTCCATGACACCACACAATGTGCAGGAAGTACCGGCATGCCCTATGTAGGGAAGGGGTTAATGATTAAAAAGGTGGAGAGAAGGGGCAGAATAGTTTGTAGGAAAATAAGGCAAGGCTTTCTTTCTTTGCAGTCTGCAGTGAATCTTTAAAGGGGATTTGCCAGGACACCAGTTACTTACCTCTTATCAGCACGGGAGTAGAATATCAACAAATCATCCTGAGTCATGAAGGGTGCAGGGGAGAGAAGGAGGGGGTGAGCAAGGAGTGAGGAATAAGGGAGCGTCTCAAAACTTAAGTGAAATAATAACAGTACAACAGTGGATTCTCAATACAGCAAGACACAGCCTCATAGACTTCACTTTCTTCCCTGTCCCTTAAAAGCTCATTCATTTTCCCTGTCATCAGATAAGAAGTGTTTCAAGCATGTGCGGCCTGTCAGCTCCTCTGGTCCCTCTGGTTTTGTCTAGTGGAAGCTTTCAGGTAACTAAGGGGGATTGAGAAATGCTGTAGCTCTTCACTTTTTGTAATCACATATATTTAGAAAAGTGATTAAATACCCATTTTGGAGGTTTCCACATCAACATTACATGGTGGCAAAACCCCTTTAACTCCTTAAGGACCCAGCGTTTTTTGTTGTTGACACGTTCGTTTTTCCCTCCTCAACTTCCCAGAGCCATAACTTTATTTTTTCCACCTACATAGACATATGAGGCTTTTATTTTGCGGGACAAGATGTACTTTTTAATGGTGGTGTTCACATTACCATAAAATATACTGCGAAACCGCAAAAAAATTCCAAGTGGTACAAATTGTAAAAAAAACAACTTACTTTTGCCATGTTTGTGGGTTTTTGCGTTTACGGCGTTCAATCTTTGGTAAATATAATGTGTTATCTGTATTCTACAGGTTGATATGCATCCGCCAATACCAAACACGTAGGATCTCCGTAATGTTTTGGTACCATAAAAAAAATTCCAAACATTTTCTCATTTTGAAATTTGCACCACGGCGCCATTTTGTGTGACCAATAACTTTTTGTACTAACACCTATGGACATCCGTGAGGGTGCATTTTTTTGCGGGCTGAAGTGTACTTTTTATTGCTAGCAGTTTGGAATGCATGTGACTCTTTTGATCACTTTTATTCCAATTTTTAAGTAACATAAAATGACCAAAAAACGCAATTTTGGCGCTTAGAAATTTTTTTCTTCTATGGTTTTTCACATTATGGGATAAATGGGGTTATGTTTTTATAGATCGGACTTTTTCGGACGGGGTGATTACCAAAAAAATGAACTTTTTACATGTATATGTAACTTTTTTTTATTATTTTATTGTTTTTATTTGTAAAATGGGGAAAGGGGTTGATTTGAAGTTTAATAAGTTTTTTTGTACTTTAAAACTTTATTTCTTTTTTTTTTTTTACTCTAACATTGATTCCCCCCTATGGTGCTTGACCCTTAGGGGGTGCGATCGATTGTTAATACAGTCTAATGCATTGCATAGACAATGCATTAGAGTGTACAAAGATGGCAGTTTCCCCATTTCCTGCCTGTGGCCGAAAGTGGGGCAAACGAGGACATGGCAGCAGTTCAATGCCAATCGCCGGGAAGAACGGTGCACGGCACCACTCTTCATTCAAAGATGGCCACGGCATCTGAGGGGTCAAACAGCACGGGCGGGCAATGGTGTCCACTCGTGCTGTAATCGCTGGGTGTTAGCTGCAATTAGGCGCTAACACCCGGCCGCTGTGTGGAGCGATCCCCCTGCAAAGCCCGTTAGAGACCCTGGGACTTACTCATAAGTCCAGGGTCCTTAAGGGGTTAAAGAGAACCTGTCACATTGTACACTCTATCTGATCTGCTGGCATCATCTTATAGAGCAGGAGGAGCTGATATATAGTTGTGGGGGAAGATTGAGTAGAATTCGCATTTTATTAATTTAACATAATGTTTATTCTAGATTAAGGAATCCAGTAGGCGGTCCTATTTGTGACTGCCAGGTATTTCTGTATGCACACTCATACAAGGAAAGCTGTCAATCACTGATAAGGCCGCTGTGAGGAAAATTCACTCAAAAAATGACTTCATCTCCAACTTCGTATCTGGTCCGATTTCACAAATGGGCCCCAGGCACCAGGAAAGCCCCAATTTACACATTAACTAACACCAAGCTCAGACCATTGAAAATGCTCTTCTATAGGAAGCTAGCACAGCAGGAGATGTGGACACCTCAAAAGAAGCCTCATCTCCCTTAATTAGCCCCAAGACATATGCTGCCTCAAACTCCAAGCTTCAAAGACTTGAATGAAACTGACCCAGCCGCAGCGGCCCCCGATCTTTCATAAAGATTTATGAGAGAATCGTGGATCCGTGGTATACCCCGATTTCACATTTTAAAATGTGAACTTTCCCGCACAGCCCTCTGCTACCCCGGGTTTCTAGGGTGCATGGGGACCAAGAAATCTAGAACTGGACTTAGGCAGTCCATAGGATAGGGTTGTCTGGCATGAAGGCGTAGTGTAGGTCCAGCCGGTTCTGATGATGCCACCGGTTCAGTTCTGCGCCAATGCCGTGCCACGTTATAGTCCATTTTTGGTTTTTCAGTCAGAAATTTGCATGGCCAAATGGGAGGAGTTCATTAGGTCCGTTCCCAGGGGTGTATGGGGAGTGTACTGGGCTGCCATGTGGGCTGTCCCATTACAAAATATAAAACAGGAGCCAGGGGCTCAGCGGTTGATCCAGGAGGGGGCACCTAAAACATTTCCAGGAGCATCCACACACAGAGCCAGCCGC
>JAODAL010072158.1:0-15234 GCA_025379985.1 Phyllomedusa bahiana
CCCTTTGGCCCCAGACAGGAAGTGGGAAAACGCCATCTTGGAAAAACCAATGCATTGTCTATGAAGCATTAGGCTGTATTAATGATGCGCCCCCTATGGAACCCCCTAGGGGATTAAGGTTAAAAAAAAAAAAAAAAAAAAAATGTAAAAAAAATAAAAAAATAAAAATTCAAACACCCCCCTTTTTGCCATTTTTTTAAAAAAAAAATAAAAAAAAAAAAAGTTACATAATTTGGTATCACCCATGTCCGAAAAAGTCCCGATCTATTAAAATATAATATAATTATCCCATACACTGAACACTGTAAAGAAAAAAAATTTTTTCATATCCTAAAAAATTGGAATAAAATTGATAAAAAAAGTCGCATGATTCCAAAATTTCTAGAATAAAAAGAACACCCACCTGCAAAAAATCCGCAACACTAACACTGTAGGTTTTATTAAAAAAAATTTATTCCCCGCACAAAAGTGCCCGGCACAAATATAAAATAAAAAATGTTTGGAATTTTTTTATGCCACCAAAAAACAAACAAACCCTACTGTTTATATTGGGGATGTGAAACAATCGTAAATACAGAAAAACATAATTTTTACCAAATTGAATACCAAAAAAAAAAACCCTGCAAACCGGGGTGAAAGAATTTTCTTTTCACATTTTGCCCCACTTAAAATTTTTTTTGCATTTTTTTTTCCCCATATATCAATGGTAAATAACAACACCACGGGAAATACATTTTGCCCTCAAAATAAAAGCCCACATAGTCTATGTATTGAAAAAAATAAAAATTTATGGCTTTTGAAGGGAAAATTACCTTTTAAAAGGGGGGGCCCCCCAAAAAAAAAGGGGTTTTTCCATTATTTAGGGGTTTTGGGGACTAATTTTTTAAAGAAAAAACCTTGGTTTTCTATGTTTTTACTTTAAACCCAAAGACCCCCAAAATTTGCCCGAAGAGGTGCAACTAGAGAGAGAAGTCTCGAGATGGGTATAAAACAAAACATTGTCACAAAAAAAAAAGTTTAAATTCCCTGTCCCAACAAACAGAAAGGGGAAAAAATTTTTGGGTGGGTTCAAATCCAGAAGCCAGGGGCCTAAACGGGGTAGAAGACAATGGAAAGAGGGGCACCCCTGGTGTTTCCATTTTTTGGGCTGAAAAAACGTGAGGGCTTTTGGGAATTTGATGGATTCTGACAGGGAGGCGTAAAGGCCTCGGATAGTTTGCAGGAACTGACCTACTATTCCAAAAGTTAGGAGAACCTCTAACATGAATGGCCAACTTAGACGATCGAAGGCCTTTTCTGCATTCAAACTGAGCATTAGGGCCTCATCTTTTTGGAAATTTACCAGCTCAATTATATTGATGGCCCTTCTCGTGTTGTCTCCTCCCTGGCGACAAGGAACGAATCCCTCTTATGGATCAATTGTGGAAGCCAATAATTCAATCTTTTGGCCAGAATCTTAGTGAAAAAATGTTATGTCCGAGTTCAAAAGCGCTATGGGTCTGTAGCTTGCACACTCTAATGGATCCTTCTCTGACTTAGGAATAAGAGTAAGATATGAGTGGGACATGGTATCCGGTATACTGGTACCTTCTAAAAAAGTGTTGAATATAGAAAGCATATGGGGGGCCAATTCCTGGGAGAACGTCTTAGGCCATGTTCACACGGCTTAAAATGGGCTGTATTTCGGTCCATAATTACGTGCCGAAGTGCGCAAATTACGGGCTGAAAATGGCCCAGTCATTACGGTAATCCACAGTTCTCCAGAGAACTATGGATACGTCTCCTCTCCCTGCTCGGTCGAATCCGCCAGGCGGGGAGATAAGTGACATGTAATTTACCATCGCGTATACTGCCGCTGGTAATGAATGTCTATGGGCCGGCGAGGTGCCGGCCCCCCGCTCCCTCCCCCGCTCCCCCCTCGTCCACACGCCGTAATTGCGGGGCGTAATTATGTCCCGCAGTTAAGCCGTGTGAACATAGCCTTATAATACAAATATGAATAGCCATCCGGGCCAGGTGCCTTTTCACCTGGGAGGTCTTTAATCACACCCAACAATTCATCCATCCCGATGGGAGAATTGAGCGAGGCAGCTGCCTCCGGTGACAGACGCAGGAGAGAACAGGAGTCAAGAAAAGTTTTAATCATGTGGTCATTTCTCTCTCTCCAGCCATGGAATCCTGGGGTAGAGAGTACAGTTTAGAGAAAAACTGTTGGAAGACCTCAACTATGACTTGGGTCGTAACTCATTAAACCATCAGGACATCTCAGAGCTTGAGGGGTAGAGCTAGTTCTACTATCTCTCAGTTGTTTGGCCAGAATAGTATGCACCCTGTTTCCAAATTCTTAAGTTTTTCTGCTTTGAAAACAACAGTAGTTTTTCAACTTCTTTCAAAGCTAAATCTTTAAGGCGGGATATGACTTCTATAATAGACCAAAGGGTACATAGGTTTTGTCTGGTAAACATTTTAGACTGTAAAAGCTGGAGGCGACTCTGGAGAAATTTAGTTTCATCTTTAGAGTCTCTCTTCAACCTGGCACCCAAAGCAATGCAGGTACCCCTGAACGTTGCTTTGTGAGCTTCCCAGAGGGTAGTGGTCGAGGCAACTGAACCCACATTTAGGTCAAAAAAGGAGGTGATAGCATTACGTAGTTCTTCCCTGGTATGGGGTCTTTTCAGCAGTAATTCGTTTAACCTTCAATGGCAAGAGCGGGAGTGAGCTGCGCATGGTTTTAGGAAAAATTAGACCAGCGCATGGTCCAACCAAGGTATAGGTCCAATTTGCACATCTGTCATCATGCGCAGTGTCGGGATATTGCCGTAAAAATAGTCAAGGCATGAGTGTGTTTTATGTGGGGCAGAATAAAAAGTAAAAGATTTGTCTGTGGGGTGATTAATTCTCAAGAGGTCAAACAGGCCATGCTTCCATATTAATTTTTGCAACTGTGTATATGCTTTTACTTGGGCTCTGGGGGTTGTGGGAGGCTACACTGCATAGAATGTCTATCTGTAGTTGGAGAGAAGATAAGATTAAAATCCCCACCAACCAGGAGGGGCTCTGGGGTAAGCTTAGACAATTTAGTAAGGACATGGGAAAGAAAGCGAATTTGGGTGGTATCTGGAGCATAGAGGTTGCAGAGGGTCAGCAGCGTCCCGTACAAAGACCCTTTAGGATTATGTAACGACCCAGCGGATCTAGCACTGACTTAGTAACTTGAAAAGGGCATGTGTTAGAAATTAAAATAGCGAACCCTGCTTTCTTCCGCCCACTGGAGGCGGAGTACACTATGGGATAGTTGGCCTTGACAAAATTAAGCAAACTCCTAAAGTCAACATGAGTTTCTTGAATAAAAGCGATGTCTGCCTTAACTCCCTCGAGACCAGGAACCATTTTACATCAGAATTCAAACCTTATATGTTTAAAGTAACACAATTTACCATATTTATCACAGAAGGCAGGTAAACACAGGACAGGGAAAAAATAAATGAGAGATCAGAAAGTTTAGTAAATAAAATACAATACAATGTGAAATAGAGTACCCAGAGATGTGCTGTAGTACACTATAACGAAGCACCCTCTGGGTGGGGGGGGGGAGGAGGGTACAAAGAGAAAAAAGATGAACCTCTCCAATCAAAAACAGAAAAGAGTGACGAAAGAGAAAGGAGGGGGGCACCTGGTTCTTCCCATCCCACTAGTCTCCACTGCCGCCACTGTACCCTCTGTAACGGGAACTCTAGCGCCCACAGGTACGAGTCCAGTGTTCACAAATGAAAAAAAACAACAAGTCGTGCATGCAGCAAATAACGTCCCTTGGGAGGGGTGAGGATCCTTTGGGATGGAGGGCCCTGTGTGCTCTGTCCAGTTTAATGGGCAATAAAGACTGTTCTCCAAGTATATTGTTAAAAATGGTAACTAGTGTTGTTGAGATGTCTTCATCCCCTATGGATTCAGCTAGGCCCCTGATCCATACATTATTTCTACTCCCTCTATTGTCTAAGTCCTCCACATGGTGCCCAAGGTCCCAGATTATTGAAGTTTGCACGTCAACCATTGGCGGTCTACTGTCACCGCCAAATGCTTAATATCTTGTCATAATGAACAGATCTACTGTTTGCAGGCTTCTTTAACTTCAGATATCAGGGTCTGGAAGTCAGTTTTGGTTGGAAGTAGTTGAAGGTAATCAGACCACTAGCGAGGGTCAGTGAAGTCTGACAGAGGTGAAGCACCCCTCCCCTGAGAAAATTCTGGGGCATCTGGACATAGGGCATGGGGGCTCATACCCAGAGATTGAGCTGAGGAAGAGTCCACAGAGTCATCACAGGATTCTGCCCATAGTTGATGAGGCGACGGTGAGGGGTGCCCTGGAGTCCCTTGTCTGGAGAAGTGCTAATTATGGCTGTGCTGCATGGCAGTAGTTAACAAGGAAGACAACAAGGTGGAGGCAGATAAATGGGAGCTGAGGTTTGCTTGACCAAAAACCACAGGTCCTGAGAGCAAGGTAGAAGCCACTGTGGTACCGCTCTTTAAGTCCTATTGTCCCTGACTTCCTCGGTGGGGTGGAGGTTCAGAAACCACCTGCAGGGACACAGCACAAGGGCTCCCAGCAGTTGAGTGTGTTCAGAGATGCTGGATGGGTGTGGGGTCTGGTAGCAGAGGATCTAGGGTGCTGGGATATGATCCCTGAAGGAGTGGGATCATTCTCCTCCAGAGAGAGCCCTAGGTGATGGTCCTGAGGTCAAGCGATGTCAGGAGCGCACTGGGGAGATGGGTGTGTCTGCCCAGGATAGCTGCAGGCCCTGCAGCAAATGGCAGAGGCCTCGGCTTCAAGAGGAGCAGAGCTCGGGCAGTAGCGTGGGCAATCTCCTTATCCGCACCGGTGTTGTGGAGGTGCGGAGTAACAGCTGCAGCCACGGGTGTTGAGGATGGCGCCGGGTCCGCTGTGGATAGATGCTGGGCAGTACTGGAATTCTCAGGTATGCAGAAACTCCGTCTGCCATGTGGTAATGGCACCCGATCCCCCGAGAGGCCACATTTCACCACTCTCCTTGTAAGGAAGCGGTCTAACACACATGGCTGCAAAGGTGGCACAGGTGCAGCTGCTGAGGGTCTCTTGGGTGTCTGGCCACGCTGTCTCCCTATCTAGGAGCAATATTGAAGCTGGTTGGTTCTGAAGAAGGTGATTTGGGCACGGAGCAAAGCTAGTGTGCGGCCATACACTGAACTTTCCAGACATGCCCCCCATGGACCGAAATGTATTACTAAGCACAAAGGGCGACATGTATGAATGGGGCTGTGCCAGATATCTAGCGTATTTTCAGCACGATATCAGGCGCTACCCCGTTCATACATTTTTAAATCTGTGAAGGAGGCAGGGCACACTAGAACCATAGCAAAGCTACATATTTATAGCTTAGCTACGGCATTTCTAGTTGCAATACAGCTGGAACAGGTATACCACTTTCAATGTGGTATATCTGAGCCAGAAATGGTGCTCTAGCACTGGAATGCGCCTGATTTATGACCCGCTGTATAGAGGGCTCATAAATCAGATGCATTGTATGCCTTATTTATGCACATGAAATTTGACATGTAAACGCCAAATTTCATGCATGTCGCCCAAAGTGTCACAAGAAAACAGACACTGAATTACATGAAAAGGTAAAAGTTTAAAACAGTTATTCCCACATAAAGTGACATGTCAGACTTCAAAAATGGTGCTCTGTTCAGAAGCTAAAAACTTTCTGCAGCGATAAGAGGTTAATAGGGTTGTTATTATCATGGCATACTTTTTTTTTACTAAAATGGCTTTACTCCTTTGTGAGTTCTTAGATGTTGAAAAAGATTTGATTTCTGAGCAAATAATTTGCCACATTCGAACATAAAAAGGGTTTTCCCCCTTTTTTTAGTTCTTCCATGCTAGTAAATGGATTCATCAGAAAACATTTTGCCACATTCTGAACAGAAAATGGCTTCTCTCCTTGTGATTTTTTTTCATGTTTAGAAAGATTGTTTCAAAGTAAAACTTTTTGCCACATTCTGAACACAAAAAATTGTTTCTCACCTGTGTGAGTCCTTTCAGGGAAACTCAAGATTTTTTTCTGAGCAAAAAAATTACCAATTCAAAACATGAAAAGGGCCTTTTTCCTGTGTGAGTTTTTTTGATGTTTAAAAAGATCGTTTGCGCAGTAAAACTTTTGCCACATTCTAAAACATGAAAAGGCTTCTCTCCTGTGTGAGTCTTCATTTTTAAAAGATTATTTCGCATTAAAACATTTTGCCACATTCTGAACATAAAAATGGCTTCCACCTTTGTAGTTCTTCATGACCCAAACTTATTTCTGAGCAAAAACATTTGCCACATTCTAAACTGAAAATGTTTCTCACCCGGGGATTTTTTTTAAAATTTTCTCAAGACCCATTTCGACAAAACTTTTGCCACTTTCTAAAACATAAAAGGGGCTTCTCCCTTAATTTCTTTCATGATTGCCAAACCGATTTTGACAAAACATTGCCACTTCTGAACACGAAAATGGCTTCTCCCCTTTGGGTAATTCTTTCTGATTCTTAAGACTTGAATTTCGATAAAAATTTTTGCCACATTCTAACATAAAATCTTTTTCTCTCCTGGGGGGGGACATTTTTTTTTTTTTTGATGTTTCATCCCCCTTTTCTGTGACTTTTTTTTTTGCTAAACAGTCGTGGTAATCTAAAACGGCCCGCTTAAAAAAATTTAAATGACAATCTTGGGAGGGAAGGGCTGAGGTATGTCGGGGTAAAGACCTTTATAAAATCTTGTTGATACCCCCCATCAACTGCTTTTTAATCTACAATAGTAATGTCCGTCTGACTCTTGGGACAGTCACCTGCCAAAATAAAACAATTTGATTATTTTTGATAAATATAACCTGGAAGTTAATTTTATATTTTAAAAAAATTCATACAAAGAAGCCCAAAAATTGCAAAGGGATTGGGGGCAAAAAAAAAATTACAATTGAACAAAAAATTGTGAATAGTCCCTGGGCTGCTTTTGCGTTCTACACTTAAAATTTTTGACTCAACACCTACAAAAGGGGGAGATACGATTTTTCATCACTTTATTCCCTAAATACCCAAAGGGGATTAAAAAGGGGCCTTAGTCATGTATTAATTGGTGTCCGGCTCACGCCCCTCTACTGCTAAGGGTCCATAAAGCAGGGGTGAGGGCAGGGTGGCATGTAGAAACAGTCAAAGGGTTTGGGCCATTTTAAGTTTGGATTATCCTAGCACTTTAAAATTTTTTTATTTCATTTTTTAACAAAAACTGGGAGGGTTTCAAAAAAGAGGAGAGTAAGTCCCCTTTTATACTTTTTTTGCCTTAAATTGACCCCGACTTAAAAATTAAATTTTTTTAAAAAATTAAAAAAAAAAAAATTTAAAAACTTGCATTGCTAATCTGGTTTTAAAGTAATGTGGCTGCCTTTATGATATGGGCAAGGAAAAATCTAAAAAAGGTGCTGCTACACATCGTAAAGCTTTTCCCCACCAGCTTTAGTGCCCGTCCCCCCGCACCGGCTCATTGTAAAAAAAATTTAAAAATTCCCCCCTAAAAGGGTTTTCCATTTCTTTTTCTAAGATTTAACTCTCAATCCCAAAATCTCCCTTACTGTACGTTCTCCCAAGAGATCCAGAAGGGGAGAAAGAAGAAACAAGGGCCTCTTGTTTAATAATCTTGTACACTACTCAAAAAAGCTAAAAAAATATCTGATGGACACTCACGGTTTGCCATAATATTCCACAAAATAAAAAGGGACTTTTTTATAGATCCCCTGCCGCTCTCAAAGCTTCCCACTGCTGCACTACAAAGAAAATTCAAACCAAAAATCAGGACTAACAAACAATTTCTAATCCACCAACCCGTGTAAATTTTAGTACAAAACTACCTCTAGGGATTTCCCTCTATCTGGTGAGTCCTTTTATCAGTATATCTCGGAATCTACCTGGATTTCCTACATGCAGACCACATCTCTGTTTACATCAGAGGGTCATCAGGGGGTTAGACGGGAAAATTATTGCTTAAGGGGATGAAATTTCTTTATTGGGGATAATAACAAAGCACTGGGGGGTCTCTTTTATCCTTAATATCTTAAGGGGGACGGGGGAAATTTTTATTTCTTTTTTTATCGATCCCCCAATCTAGCAAGACTCTGGAATTGGATATTTTTTTTGCCCTCATGGTTTTTGGGACATATTCAAATTGGTGCCTTTTGTTTTCCCCCTGATGAACCACACTAAAATTGGGGAACGTGTCAGGTACGGGTTTAATAAAAATATTATGTACAATTGGATATTAAAGGAGATTCATACAGGATTTTTATAGTTGTTGTAGACCACCCCAATAGTGGGGGTCGACCTTTTCGGGGGGGCCCCCTGCTTTTCAGGCAGTTATATAGACAAAAACTAAATTCATACTTTTGGATGATACTCGGGGTCACGGGAGTGTTACAAACACTATTTCACTGCTGATATCAAATAAGAGCTTTTTTTTAAACTGACATTTCAATAGTTATATCTTTTGAATGTATTTTAAAAATGGTTATAATTAAAAGGTAAATGTTTAAAAGCAGTCACTCGCTTTTTAAGCTCTGGTCAGGATAACCGAGATAACAGACCCAAAAAATGTGCTTTATAGAGTTTTGGAAACCCTTAAATAAAAATTTTAACTGGGCACATTAAGGAAAACCAGCTATGTGCACCAGCTCTGTATGTGCTAACAAGATAGGCAAAATAAAACATATAAAACAGTTTTCCAAAAACTTATATTAGCCTTTTGGTCAGATGTACAGAATGTTCAATACAGATCCTTCAACATAGAGCAATGCTCACATGACCATAGGTAACAAAAAATATAAAAGTAGGGGTACTTTCCTAAGGGTGGAAACTTGTTTAGTTGGGTAAAACTGTATGACTTCTGTAACCTACCCAAAAAGGCCCCATTAAATAAGTTTTTGGAAACTTTTTTTATACTTTTTAAATTTTCCTACTTTTTAGACATACAGAGCGGTGATTACTGGTTTTTCCTTAAGTGCCCAGTTGACCCCGAATTTTAAAGGGGGCTCCAAACTTAGAAGCACAATTTTTGATCAGTTATCTTGGGTTTTCCTACGACACGGGGAATTTTTAAAGCAAGGTGGGGTGCATAGGAAACCCCCACTTTTTGAAAACGTAACTATGTTGCCCATGCTTTTGAACATAATAGGTGAGGTCTTGCTTCTGACTTTGGCAAAGAGTGTAAAGCAATATCAAACAGGGAAAGGGCCCCTTTTGGTTCTTTTTTTCCCGTATTGGTCAGAGAAGTCTTTTGGACAAGAGGAGAGCAGAAGGGCAGGGAAGGAGGATTCAGCGGTTAACCCCTTCCCACATAGGGGATGCAACATCCTAGGGGAAGTGTGTTCCTGCAAATGGGGCGTAGCCCTACGCCTGGCGATCGGCGGCTTACAAGCAGCCCACAAATCGCAACATGGGACAACTATATTCCGCTGGCCTCATGCCCCCATCTCTGCGGCCGGATGCCCGGCCGAGGTTTTCACCCCTTAGCTCCCAAGATCAAATTAAAATCGTTGGAGCTAAGTTTGAGGGGGGAGAGGGGCCCCCCCTGCATGCTTCGGGCCTGCCACATTACATGCGTCAGCGATCGCTTTTCAGACGGCCCCCAGAACTGAAAACACTTTCCCGGGGCCAAGTAGTCACCATGCCCACAAAGCATTTTGGGTATGGTGACTGACAGTTCTCATGGCGACCAGTAACACAGCAGCAATGCTGTGCACTGGCCTGCCTCCAAAACAGCACTCTGAAGATTGCTGTTACAAATCCCCTCTGGGGAAAAGTAAAAAAAAGTGTCAACAAGTGTAAAAAAGTAAAGAAAAGTGAAAAAAGTAAACACAAACAATAAAATAAAACACGTACACCGTCCTTTTCCCCTTTTCAAACACCAATAGCCCTAAAAAAGATCAAAAATAAATAAAGTCCCATATTTGGTATCGCCGCATGCGTAACGACCTGCCTTAGAAATATGTCATATTAATTAACCCGTACGGTGAACGCTGTTAAAAAAACAAAGAATTGCGATTGTTGTTCACCCCCCAGCACATAAAATGGAATAAAAAGCTATCAAAAACTCATATAAACGCCAAATTTGTACCATTTAAAACGTCAGTTCATCCCGCAAAAAAAAGTCTTTACATGTCTCTGTATACGGAAAAAATAAAAAAGTTATGGCTCTCAGAATATAGCGATGCATAAATATTGTTTTACACAATAAAAACACTTTTGTTTTTTAAAGGTGCTTCAACATAAAAAAAACTATATAAATTGGGTATCGCTGTAATCCTATCAACCCACAGAGTAAAGCTAACTTACCACTGATACTGCATTGTGAGTGCTGTTAAAAATAAAAAAAACACTACTAGGATTGCAGTATTTTCGTCAGCCTGCCTTCCAAAAAACGGATTTAAAACTGATCTAAAAGTCTTATCCCCCAAAAAATGATACCAATAAAAAGTCAACTCATCCCGCAAAAAAAATAAGCCCATACAAAGCTCCGTACACAGAAAAATAAAAAAGTTATGGCTCTCAGACTATGGCGATGCAAAAACGTGTTTTCCTTTTGGAATAAAAGTGTTTTTATTGTGTAAAAGCAGTAAAACATAACAAAAAAATTTACAAATTTGGTATTGTTGTAATCATATCGACCTGCTGAGTAAAGCTAGCATGTCATATATACCATACAGTGACTGCTGTAAAAAAATTTAAAAAACTCTACCAGAATTGCTCTATTTTGTTAAAAATGCTTCACAAAAACCTTAGTAAAAAGTGATCAAAGCGTCATATGCACCCCAAAATGGTATTAATAAAAAGTCAACTTATCCCGCAAAAAACAAGCCCATAATCTGCTCCGTATACAGAGGAATGAAAAAGTTATGGCTGTCACAATAGGACAACATAAAAACGCAATTTTTTATAGACCTGTTTCTATTGTGTAAAAGTAATAAAACATAAAAAAACTATACAAAATTTATATCATTGCAATTGTACCGATCCTCATAGTAAAGTTATCATGTCATTTATTCCGTATGGTGAACACTGTAAAAATAAAGCCCAAAAAACAATGTCAGAACTGCGTTTTTTCCCCCCCCATTTTCATAGGCCAATACTAAAAAAAAAAACTATGGAATACCTGTGCACCCAAAATGCACAGTACACCTCTAGATGAGATCCCTGAAGGGTGTTGAATCCAAAATGGGGCAAATTCTGGAAGGTATCACCTGTTCTAGTACTTTGGGGGCTTTGCAAATGCGACATGGCCCCACCAAAATTTGCGTTCCAAAAGCCAAATAGTACTCCCTTCCTTATATGCCCAAACATCAGTTTACACCCACATGTAGGGTATTGCCGAACTTGAAAGAAATTGCGTAACAAAATTTGGGGTGCTTTTTTCCAGGAGTCCTTGTAAAAATGAAACATTTTCAGCTAAAATCGCAGATTGTTGGAAAAAAAAATGTTTCATTTTCCCAGCCTAATGCTAAAGAAATTTGTGAAACACCTGTGGGGGTTGATATAATCACTGCACCCCTGGATATGTTCCTTAATGGGTGTAGTTTCCAATATGGGGTCTTTTTAAGTTTTAGCACCTTAGGGCATCTGCAAACCTGAAATGGCACCTAAATAAAATCGTAACGAAAATGAGACCCCAGAGTCCGGTAGGTGCTCCTCCTCTTCTGGGGCGTGTATTTGGGCCACATAGCGCACTAGGGCCACATATGGGATATCTCTGTAAACGGCAGACTCTGGGGAATCAATATTAAGGTGCAATTCACTGATCACATCTACTGTGTTCTTGTGAATAATGGATAAAAATTGAATCTCTGCTAACATAAGTGAAATTTTGAAATTTCACCTCCACTTTGCTTTAATTCCTGTGAAACACCTTATTGGTTAACAGTCTTCCTAAATGCTGTTTTGAATATTTTAAGGGGTGTAGTTTCTTAGATGAAGTCATTTATGGGGGTATCTAACATACAGGACAATCAAAATAACGTTAGAACTGGACTGGTCCCTAAAAAAAAAAGTATATTGCAAATTTTCTTGAAAATGACTACTAAATTTCTAAGCCCCGTAATGTGGTAAAAAAAAAAAAAAAAGACATTTAAAAAAATGATGCCAACCTACAGTAGTCATATAGTAGATGCTTTGATATTTTTCACAAATAAACAAGCATTTTTGGACCAAAATTTCTTACCATCTTAAAGCACAGTGTCACAAGAAAACAATCTCTGAATCACATGGATAGGTTAACGTGTCAAAAAGTTATTCTCACATACAGTGACACATGCCAGATTTAAAAGATGGGGCTGTGTCAGAGAGGCCAAAACTGGCTCCGGCGGTAAGAGGTTAAAGGTTTTTTTCAATATGCAATTCTAATAATTATTATGACTAATATGCAGAGAGCTGGTGATTGCTTGCTTGGGCCCGGACATCTTGAGCTCTTTATTGGCAGACAGAAACTCTTGGTCAGTGGTGGCCTTTTAGCTTAAACATTAGCCAAAAAGTGTTTGGCTGACAGTTATCTAATAAAGCCGCCTTCTGAATTATTATTAGGCTATGGACAGAGGCCACCTGCTGTATATGGCCTAACATGGTCTCTTACCAGAAAAAGCACTAAGGCTCTGGAAGGCTGAAGGGCAGAGGAACACTATCTGAATCAATTTTTTTTTTTTAAATTTGAGAAGATACTCCTCCCCCACAGCTGCCCAATAATATTAACAGCCAGCACCATCTCTGTGTATCTTTTGCTTCTCTTCCTACATCCCCCTTTCTCTCTACATAGACTTCTATCGGGAGCTGTAACCTAATCTCACAGGGAAGGTGAAAAGTAAATCTCCTCTCTGCTCTATAGAATCAATTACTGAATGTCTGACAAGTTAGAATGTAGAATTGGGGAAGGAAAGGAGTCTGATATGTGGAAACAATGCATTTTCTCTAATTATATATTTTTTAATAGTTTCCTATTTTTGCTTGTTATAGTAATTTATAGAAAGTTGTTTATAATCAGAGGTCCACTTTATATGACTTGTATTTAGTCGTATCTATTACCTGGAGATGTGAGTGGCTGCTGATCCTCCTTCTTGACATCCTTGTACAGATCCTTGTGTTCTTCTGGATACTTTGAGTCCTCCATGGAGAAACAGACAGTGATGTCCTGACACCTTGTAGGAACCTGACACAGACAATGATATAGTCATCACCCAGACCCCTCCAGTGGTGTAATGTCCCAGCATTCCCAGCAGCATCACCTCTCCAATTAGCTGAACGAGTATCTGTAGGGTGATATTTAACCCCTTACGGCCACAGACAGTTTTGGCCTCCAGGACATGTGTCACTTTACATAGGAATAACTTTTTAATGCTTTCATTCATCACCCTGAGTTTGAGAGGGTTTTTCATGACACATTGTACTTTAAGCTACTGATAAATTTTGGTCGGTACAGTCTGTATTTGTGAATATTTTAATTGTTCAAGTCCTTAATGTTTTTGCTTGTAAGTCAGATAGTCATACCAAACCAAATAGTTGGTAAGTAACCTTTACCGTAGGTCTACAGATAAAGCAAAACTAAACATGGGAAATAACGCTCCACGATATCTCAGAATATGATGTCACCATTTTCAATGCTTCTTTTGGATTTAGCGCAGATAATACAGAAAGATGAGGCTGAACTCTGTTACATCCGCACTTTATGTTGACAAAATCTTATAAATGTCTTTTCATTTTGTGTTAGGACCTTAGGAGTCTTATAAGTTTAGCAGCAGTTTTCCCAATGTCCAAACATATTTACAACATAGATTTATTTTTTTAGGAACTAGTTTGGGTCTGACGTTGCTTTGAGGAGACTGTATGCTGAACACCACCATAAATCCCCTCATTAACCCCTTAACGACCTTGGGCGTATCCATACGTCCAGGTCGTTTGGGGGTTCACGCACCTGGACGTTAACCCCTTTAATTTTTTCGCGGACGATTTCCCGGGTGGGCAATAAAACTAAGAGAGACGCAGGAGGAGATCGCTCCTCCTGCGTCTCTGTCGGCGGCAGCAGCGCACGGATCGGGCGATCCGTGCAGCTCCTGCCTCCCTACAGACAGCACGGAGGGCAGAGAATGCCTTCCGGGTTGTCTGTGACGTCACGACGCCCGGCCGTGCCCTGTGGGCATGACCCGGCATCGTGACTGACAGTTACCATAGGAACCAGTCATAGCAACAAGCTATGCACTGATTCCTATTGAATGAGAGCTCTCAAGATCTCTCATTCAAATCCCCTCTGGGGAAAAGAAACCCACCAATGTGAAAAAGTGAAAAAAAGTGAAAAAAAGTGAAAAACATGTAAAACACAAACACGAAAAATAAAATAAAAATACGTACACCGCCCTGTTCCCCTTTACAAACGCCAATCGCCCCAAAAAAGATAAAAAATAAATAAAATACCCATATTTGGTATCGCCGCGTGCGTAACGACCTGCCCTATAAATCTGTCATGTTAATTAACCCGTACGGTGAAGCCGGTAAAAAAAAAAAAAAAATCACAGAATTAAGATTATTGTTCATCCCGCAGCACAAAAAATGGAATAAAAAAGCGATCAAAAATCCTATAAACTCCAAAGTTGTACCAATTAAAATGTCAGTTTTATCCCGCAAAAAAAAAAAGTCCTTATACAGCTCTGTATACGGGAAAATAAAAAAATGTATAGCTCTCAGAAAATTTGCGATGCATAAATATTGTTTTACACACTAAAAACACTTTTCTTTTTTTTTTAAAGTGCTTCAACATAAAAAAACTATATAAATAGGGTATCGCCCTAATCGTAGCGACCCAAAGAGTAAAGCTAACTTATCACGGATACTGCACGGTGAGCCCTGTTAAAAATAAAAATAAAAAACACTTAGGATTGCAGTATTTTCTTCACCCTGGCCTCCAAAAAATGGATTTAAAAGCAATCAAAAAGCCTTGTCCCCCAAAAATGATACTAATAAAAACGTCAACTCCTCTTGCAAAAAACAAGTCCCTACACAGCTCCAAGCACAGAAAAATTTAAAAGTTATGGCTCTCAGACTATGGTGATGCAAAAACTTATTTTCCTGTTTGAATAAAAGTGTTTTTATTGTATAAAAGCAGTAAACATTAAAAAAATATACAAATTGGGATCGGTG
>JAODAL010072159.1:0-15234 GCA_025379985.1 Phyllomedusa bahiana
GGGCAGAAAAGAGCTGTTGGTTTTGAGCCCAGGGGGCAGATATAATCCACCAATCAAGTAGTCTTCATTTTGAAGGAAAAGAAGGGCGGATAAAAGGGGCGCCCAAAAAAGTTATTATTTAGGGGAAAAATTTCTTGTACTGGTTTGGGGGGGGGAAAAGGGCTCGTCCTGCTTACCCAAATCAGGGTGAGCTACTTATTCATAGATTTTCTAGGGGGAAAAGAAATCGAGCAGCTCTGTTTGGTTTGGGCTAATTTAACCCGTTAAGGGACCCGTTTTTTTTGTGACCGTTCGTTTTTCCCCCTTCCCCTTCTGAAAGCCAAAATTTTTTTTTATTTTTCCACCGCATAAAAAATGGGGGTTTTTTTTTTGGGGGAACAAATGATTTTTCTAATGGTTTTTTCACTATATATAAAAATATTTTGGGAAACCGCAAAAAAATTCCAAGTGGGGAAAATTGTAAAAAAAAAAAGTATTTTCGCCATTTTGCGGGGGTTTGCTTTTACGGCTTAATCTTGGGTAAATATAATGTGTTATCTGTTTTTTACGGGTTTTTTCGCTCCGGAAATCCCAAAACATGTAGGGTTTCCATTATGTTTGGTCCCGTAAAAAAATTCCAAACATTTTCATTTTTGAAATTTGGCCCGGCGCCATTTTGGCACCAATGCTTTTTTTGTACTAACCTGGGACGTCATGGGGGGGGAATTTTTTTTGCGGGCTGAAGTTACTTTTTACGCTAGCAGTTTGGAATGATCAACTTTTTTGTAATTTTAATCTTTTTTCAGTGACGAAAATGACCAAAAAACGAAATTTTTGGCGTTTGGAATTTTTTTTTTCTTTACGGTTTTCAGTGTACGGATAATGATTTTTTATTTTTATAGAAGGACTTTTTCGGACAGGGCGATACCAAAATGTGTAACTTTTTATTTTTTTTAATGATTTAATTTTTAAAAATGGGAAGGGGGGGTTTTTGAATTTTTAATATTTTTTTTTTTTTTTAAAAAACTTTATTATTTTTTTTTTTTTTTACTGTAACTTTGGGGACCATGTACTTGCCCCACTAGGTGGCCGTTGTTAGACAACCTAATGCATGCATAGGCAATGCTTTAGGTGTAAAAAAGGGGGGTTTCCCCCACTTCCGTCTGGGACGGAAGGGGGGCAAAGGGCCGGGGAAATTGACGGCACCCCTTCAAAAGGGGCTCCCCACCACCACCCCGGGTCGTCGGATGGGACCGCACCGATCGGTGCGCGCCCCCCGATCGGCGTTCATTGACCCGCGGCCATCTTTGGCGGGGTGTCTGATGGGTAAAACAGCGCCAGCGGGCGGAGCCACCCCCCGGCGCTTTTATCCCGGGTGTTACGGCGTTTTTGCCGAACACCGGGGGCCCTGGGGGGGGGGTCGGGGGCCGATCCCCCTGCAAAGCCCCCCTTAGGGGCCCGGGCGTACTATAGCCCAAGGCGTTAAAAAAGCCGCGTTTTTTGGACCAATGGAAGAGCGAGCGACCCTTTTTAGGGGTTTTCTAATGCAATTGAAATTTAAAAACTGTAGGCCCAAAAAAAAAAAATGAAATACTCCCCCGAAGTTGACTGATCTCTTTTAAAATGAACAATAATAGGGGGTAACGGAAAAAAAAATATTAATTCTTTAATTCTTTTTTATTCTTTTTTTTTGGGTTTAAACGAAAATCAGAAATAAAATAAATTTATTGAATTAATTTTTTTTTTTTTGTTACCCCCTATTATTGTTCATTTTATTAAGAGATGGGTACAACTTCGGGATTTTATCATTTTATTTGGGGCACGTACGTTTTTATTACAGATTGCTTTAAAAACCCCATAAAGCGTCGCTCGCCTCCCTTGGGGGGGGGGGGGGGGGGGGGGGGGGGGGGGGGGGGGGGGGTGGGGCAACCAAAAGTTTTTTTGTTTTTTTTTTTGTGCCCCCTTTTAATTTTTTCCCCCCCATGCTTATTATGGGGGCACTGTCGCTCCATTCTAAATGGTTTGGTTTCTTCACCAAAGAGAAGACTTAAAAAATTTTAATTTCTGTATTTCCCGGGAATTTTCCCTTTTCCCAATTCCTTTTGTAGTGCCGGGGTTTGCGACAAACGCATTTTTAGGATTTGATGATTTATTTTATAGAAAGGTTTCACTCTTTTTCAGATAATATTTTTTCATTAAAAAAAACGATTTTTTTTAAAAAACATATCCATGCCTCACAGTGCGAGAAACCCAATTTCATTGCCCCGACTCCCATTTACTCAAGGGACAAGTAGCTTCGCGCTTTATTGCCGAGATAGCCAAGCCCCCCCCGCTAGCCCAACCCAAACAGCTCTTTCCCTGCTTTTTTACTTAATTTGAACTGCTGAATTTGTTTGGTCAATCTTCTCTTAGGTTTTGTGGGTCACTGCGCTCCTATTTTATTGGCGGGTTTTTCTGCCCCCAAATGAGAAGCCTTACAGTTTTTTAAATTTGTATTCCCCCCGCAATTTTCCAAGATCCAAATTTCCCCGATGTTGCCCGTTCTAATTTTTGGAAAGTCTTTTTTTTATTTTTTTTTTTTTAAGGGTTTGAGCTTTTTTTTCTGATAATGTTACCCCCTAAAAAAGGGCGTTTTTTTTTTTGGAATCAACTCCATGCTGCCGAGCGGGAAGCCGAGATTTCTTTTGCGTCTTCTATATTTTTTCCTCTCTGTAATTTCTCGTTTCACTTCCCTCCGCCGGATCATTTATACCAGAATCAACTAGGTCTGCCGTCGAGCGGGCGAGCGCTGCAATGCCCCATTTTGGCCCCCGGATCTACATGTTCGGAGTTTTTTGAACCGCCGCGCCCCCCCCCCAACCCCACGCGCCCATTACATGCCCTTATGTGAGGCCATCCGAAATGGCGAACGCTGCGCCTAAAAATGCATCCCTCGTCCGAAGGGGGTTCGGGGGGGAGACGCAGGATACGCAAAAAAACAGGCGTAAAATCCCTTCACACATGCGCCCCAAAATTTTTCCCACAAGATTTTCATGGTTTTTTCCCCGCACAATCCCAGACTGCTAGCACATAGAAAAGAAATCTATACAATATCATAATGGAAAAATTTTCACATTTTTCAAGTAAATCCAGTGGCAAATTCACACCAAATTTTCACATTTTGGGCCCTGTATGAACGGGGTACCCAGATGTCTCATCTTTTCACCGATTACCACCCTCCATTCGCTACGTTTTTAAATACAGGGACATTACAAAACGCAAGCGGCACTTTGAATGCCCTGATCTCGGGGGGGGTGGAGGGGGGTCACAAACCCTAAAAACTATAATTTATAGTCCCCCAACCCAAAGAGATTTACGGGGATACTTTACAAAGAAAAATTTCTGCAGACTTTTTAACAAACAATAACAAATCCAAAAATTTCCATGTGGGGTAGTGGGGCTCAACCCCCTCAAAAAAAGAGAAAGTCCATCCAATAAGTCCTATACTTAGAAAGAATAGGGCAGCACCCACCAATCTTCTCCGTTGATACTTTATTAGGTATAAAACTTACATCGGGATGCAAACACTGGGCCAACGACCGTTTCGCGTGCTAACCCTCACGCTTTCTCAAGGCATGTCGGGAATGAAGCGTGCCTCCGCTATTTAACTCCCCCTCCGTACCTCACTCAGCTGGTACGATTAAATCAACAAAATATAAGATATTAAAACATTAAAACTTTAAAATAAAGATAGTCTCCTTACAAAAATACTGAATTGTTTCTTTCGTTTAGACAAAGCGGACCTAATGCTTCCGATCTCAGTACCACCTTGACTCATTCTGCAGTAATTTTGTATTCTATCTTTGTTAACCCCTGCCTTGCTTATTCTTTCAATACCTGCAAACTTAATGCCAAATGGATCTCCTCCATGAATATCTCGCATATGGTTTATAAACCGAGGCACCCTTTTTCTGTCTTAATAGAGAAATATATGTTCTTTACTACGTTTATAAAGAGGTCTAATTGTTTTACCTATATAGTATCGACCACAGTCGCAACCACATCGCATATACCACATAATCTGTCTTACACGTTATCAATTCTTTTACTGTATGGTTTTTTGTGACCTAAATGAATATTCTCCCCTGGTACTTTTTAGTACATATTGTACAGTTTTCCGCATCTATGGTTCCCCTTAGAAACCAAACTCTCTCAACCAATCATGACGTTCTTCCCTTAAATTTTACTACTCACTAATTTATCTCTAAGGTTCGGACATCTTTTTAAACGAGACTATTGGGAGTTGTGAAGTTTTAATCTTTCAAATCCTCATCAGTGGTAAGTATGTGCCATTTTCCTTCTTATCGCATTCCTAATGCAACTAGAAATGTCACAAATACTCAAATGAGAATACAAACCTATCCAACTTATTTTTGGTTCGTTTCCCATATAAAAGATATTTCTTTCTTTTTTCATTGCTTTCGTAAATGCCTTAGATATATTTTCTCTTTCATATCCTCTTTCCCTTAACCTCTCCATAAGATTTACTGATTTGTTCTAAAAAATCCTCATACTGGCTATTATTACGCCTCAATCTCAAAAATTGTCCGTAAGGGAGAGATTCCTTCGTATGTACTGGATGAAAACTATCATTATGTAGCAAAGAATTTTTATGGCATTTGTTTTCTATAACCTTTAGTTACTATCTAAACCATTTTTTAGTTGTATTTCCAAACATCTAAAAATACAACACTGTTTCCCCCAAAATTTGCAGTAAAAGCCATATTCAAATTGTTTCCATTTAAGTATTGTACAAAATTCTCAAAATAATCAACACATCGTCGATAAACCTCGACCAATGTTGTATATATTGTACATAAGGGGTTATTTACATTATAGATGTATTCCTCCTCCCATAGGGCTAAAAATAAATTGGCAAAAGTTGGAGCAACAGGTGTTCCCATTGCTGTTCCTGTCTTTTGTATGTACCATTGATTACCAAAACAAAATGCATTATGTGTCAGTATGAATTCTAATAACTCACACAAATAGTCTATATGACCACTGTCCCTATTTGATCTTTTTTAAAAAATGATCTGACCACTGCCATTCCATCTTTGTGAAGAATTCGTGTGTACAGACAGAAAACCCATCAATTGTCGCCACCTGTACTCAGACTTACATTGATAGACTCTAGATCTCGGAGAAGGGTCTTAGTATCCAACAAAATAGATGGCACATTTATTAATAGTGGTCTCAATATCCAATCTAAATTTTTGTGAAACTGGTTTCGGTTAACGAACCTACCCAGCAATTATGGGTGTCCAGGAGGGGATTCCTAAATCCTTATGTACTTTGGGGAAAAAAGTACCATGTAGGTTTAAAACTTTTTTTGGAAACAATCTTTCGGCTTGACGCTGTGAAATGAAATTGTTTTGAATTCCCTTTTGTAAAATTGTCCCGCAACTTCTCTTAAAAATTTCTGTGGGGTCCCTTGTCATTTTTTATATGTGGTTTCATCACTCAATTGCCGATTCACTTCCCTAAATAGTATGTTCTGTTCATAAATTTCAATATTTCCCCCCCCCTTGTCAGCGGGCTTAATAACGAAACTTTTGGTTATTCTTCCAAATTTTCCCAACGCCTCATTTTCTTCTTTAGTTAAATAAAATTTAGATCTCGGGTAAATCAAGGCTTTCACATCTCTTTGTACTGCTTCATGAAACATTGCCAGCGCCGAGCCCGGTGACAAGGGGGAAAAATTCTGACTTCACTCCTCCCACAAAATCGATCCTCACCATCTGTAAATTTTCACTTTGTACATTCCTCCTTCCAAAAGTTCCAGAGATTTTTTACTATTTCTCTATCTGTACAAACATATTCTCTCTAAAAAAAAAAACCTAAATTGCTCACTCTTGTAGGTTTCTCTCCCTCACATGTTGAAATTATCTCTCTATCTGATTTATTCTTGAACAATTTATGTAGATTAACTTTTCTCAGGGATTTACTTAGATCTATTTGGAATGAGTAAAATCAAAAGGAGTGGACAAGCAAAAATTCAAGCCCTTTTAAAAAACAATGACCTGTCTATATCTGTCAGTTCTAGATCTGAAATATTTTATAACATTGTTTTCTATTGCCTGTTTATTGCATGTGGAATTGGGAGGAGCAGGATACTCTACTTTCTCCAGGAGACCTGCTTCCTCTTCGCACCGCCCCCTCTGTAGGGATAACTTATTCTTTTTTCAACTCCCCCCAGCGTGTTTTCCGCCTAAAGGGTTACGCGATGAAGAATTTTCATCATCACGTAAAGTCCCAGAACATTCTCGTTGTATTTTCATGGCTTCCTCCACTCCAGTGGAGTCCGAAGCCAAATCAGTAGTCCAATAATCCATTTCTTTTTTGTATGCCACACTGATCTTCTCCAACTCTTTTTCGTTGTTCTTTTATTATTTCCTTGTTTTTTCCAGGTGAATATACGGTCCTGCTCAAAATCAATTTTATCTCGAATAAACTTATCTTTTTTCTTTTCTTTTATTTCATTTTGTATTGGCACTAGACGAGGTGTTGAGGTTTATCGACGATGTGTTGATTATTTGGTCGGGATCACAATCTCAATTTGAGAATTTTGTACAATACTTAAATGGAAACAATTTGAATATGCTTTTAAATGCAAATTTTGGGGAAACAATGTTTATTTTTAGGATGTGGAAATACAACTAAAAAATGGTGAGATAGTAACTAAAGGTTATAGAAAAAACCCAAAAGCCACAAATTCTTTGCTACATAATGATAGTTTTCATCCAGTACATACGAAGGAATCTCTCCCTTACGGGCAATTTTTGAGATTGAGGCTAATAATAGCCAAGTATGAGGATTTCTTAGAACAGTCAGTAAATCTTATGAGAGGTTTTAAGGAAAGAGGGTATGAAGAGAAAAATATATCTAAGGGAAATTTCGAAAGCAATGAAAAAGAGAAAATATCTTTTATATGGGAAACGAACCAAAAATAAGTTGGATAGGTTTGTATTCTCATTTGAGTATAGTGACATTTCTAGTTGCATTAGGAATGCGATAAGAAGGAACTGGCACATACTTACCACTGATGAGGATTTGAAAGATAAAACTTCACAACTCCCAATAGTCTCGTTTAAAAGATGTCCGAACCTTAGAGATAAATTAGTGAGTAGTAAATTAAGGGAAGAACGTCATGATTGGTTGAGAGAGTTTGTACCTAAGGGGAACCATAGATGCGGAAACTGTACAATATGTACTAAAATGATACCAGGGGAGAATATTCATTTAGGTCCCATAAACCATACAGTAAAAGAATTTATAACGTGTAAGACAGATTATGTGGTATATGCGATGTGGTGCGACTGTGGTCGATACTATATAGGTAAAACAATTAGACCTCTTTATAAACGTATTAAAGAACATATATACTCTATTAAGACAGGAAAAGGGGTGCCTCGGTTTATAAACCATATGCGAGATATACATGGAGGAGATCCATCTGGCATTAAGTTTGCAGGCATTAAAAGAATAAGCAAGGCAGGGGTTAACAAAGATAGACATACAAAATTACTGCAGAATGAGTCAAGGTGGATACTGAGTTTGGAAGCATTAGGTCAGCTTTGTCTAAACGAAAGAAACGATCTCTCAGTATTTTTGTAAGGAGAACTATCTTTATTTTATGTTTTAAATGTGTAATATCTTATATGTGTGTGATTTTAATCGTACCAGCTGAGTGAGGTACGGAGGGAGAGTTAAATAGCGGAGGCACGCTTCATTCCCCGACATGCCTTGAGAAAGCGTGAGGGTTAGCACGCGAAACGGTCGTTGGCCCAGTGTTTGCATCCCGATGTAAGTTTTATACCTAATAAAGTATCAACGGAGAAGATTGGTGAGTGCCGCCCTATTCTTTCTAAGTATAAGGACTATAGATTTATAGCTTCACTACAGCAATTCTAAGCGTATTACAGCAGATATGCCACTTTCAAAGTGGTATACCTGAGCCAGAAATGTCATCCTAGCGCAAGAATGCACATGATTTATGACCCGCTGTAGAGCCGGTTCATAAATCAGGTGCATTCTATGCCTCTATAATGCACATGAAATTTAACATTTAAACGCCAAATTTAGTACATGTGGCCTTTTGTTCCTGCAGATTTTACTTATTCAAAGCTTTATTGAAAACATGACAGAAAAAAATATATGCACATCATACATTCAGCAAATTGAGATATCCTACAAGAAGCATTAATCCTCAGAATGGTACCTCATATACAAGTGTATAAGAAGATAGAAAAAAATAACAGACTGACATTTATGCTTTAAAGAGTATGATATGCAATCAAAAAGATACATAAAGGAGAAAGTAAACTTCTCAAAGACCTAACAGTTTACTAACAGAACACAAAGTCAGAACAATGTTGTCGTTGAGCACATCCACAAAAGTCCCTGGCATCCATATATATGAAGCTTAAGATGAGTACATGTAAGAAGGCTGCCTGAAAGAGGCTTATTATCAGAGAGGAAGGTCAAATAAGATAAACTAAAATAAAATGGATCCTCAGAGTGATTATATACGTGGTATACTCAGTGACCCAATCCTTCCAAATTGCATTATATGTATCCCTCACATGACTGTAAGCTAATATTAATTCTTCCATAAGTCAAGGGAAGAAAATCTCCTTAAACCAATCAGATAAGGAGGGAGGAATAGTGTTCTTCAAAAGTCGCAGACTCAAAATCCTGGCTGCGATTAACATAAAGACAACTAAACTTCTTTTCAGAGCGTAGGTGGAAATGGGACAGCATAAGCACGGCATAATCATTCTGTAACTGTAAACTAATATTTGATAACTGTAATTAGAGATGGGTGAATTAATTCTAACAAAGTGGAATTCGTTTAGAATTTTAGGAAAACTTCGGTTCTGAACGAAGTCGAAGTTTGGGGGACTTAGGGTGAATGAAGTTTGCTTTTGATTGATAAAATGGCTGCAAGCACATAGCGTTACAAGGGGCAAATAACTCTGGGAGGAAGAAGGGCATAGAGTGCATGACATGTGCAGAGATGAAGCCAATCAGAGACCGGCGGGATTCTGTGACGTCACCGCACTATATAAGTCTGGCGCGACGCTGGGAGCTCACACTCCTCTCACTGTACTGATCAGGGAAGGTGCTGCCGCGACTGCTTGTAAAAGCTCTTACTGAAGAACTGATTTTTATACAGCGATTTTTGGGGGAGTCTCAGCTTGTCTCAGAGACTGCTTCTCTTAACGTTCTATTTCTGATTTTGTGGGGTATTGGATCTGAAATCCAGTGTGCGTCCAATGCAGCTGCATATACATTTTAATGCTATCTGCTCACAGCACATTGAATATCCAAGGGGGATCTAAGCCTGTTCCTGATGTATTCATTTAAAGAAACAGCGTTTTTACAATACAAATACCACTTCATTTTTGGCTGCTCAATTCTTTTGCGCAATTTACATCCAGGGGTTAATTAAGCGTTGTTCTGCTGTTGTGATCACTAAAAGAAACCGTCTTTTTCACCACCAAAAAATACATTTTTCCTGTAGCCTAATTCACAAGCGAAGGTTAATTACAATTTTTTCTCTTGTTGTGTAGCGTAGAAAACACCCCATTGTACACACTACAAAGCTCGTAGTTTGTGGTTGCTCAATTGTTTGGCGCAATATACATCCAGGGGTTAATTAAGCGTTGTTTTTCTGCTGTGGTGACTAAAATAAACCGTCTTTCACCGCCAAAAAATACATTTTTTCCTGTAGCCTAAGTCACAAGCGAAGGTTAATTACAATTTTTTCTCTTGTTGTGTAGCGTGGAAAACACGCCATTGTAACACGCTACAAAGCTCGTAGTTTTTGGTTGCTCAATTTTTGCGCAATTTACATCCAGGTTAATTAAGCGTTGTTCTGCAGTTGTACTCAGTAAAAAAACTTTGTTTTTTCACCGCCACAGAAGAAATTCTGTAGCATAATTTCATATTCGAAGGTTAATTAAGCCTGTTTGTGCTTTTATATTCAGTAAAATACACAGAGTTTTTAAACGGCATATACAAGTCAATTTTTCTGCACTTTTTGTGGACCAATTTATATCCAAGGGTTACCCAAGCTTTTTATTGGGTTTTAAATTTGGAGTCAAATCCCAAAAACAAATACGGGTTTGTAATTTATATATACAGAAAATCTTATCAAACAGGGGCTGTCCCTTTTAGAAAAAAAGGGGGTATGTCAACAGAAGGGGGCCCAGGCTCTTCCCCCTGCGAGGGCAGTGGCACAAACTTTCCTAGAGCGGGGCCCAGGCCCAAACACAGAAAGGGGGACGTCGCGGGCGGGGGTCACTCGGGGGGGGGCCACAAACCGCCCCCCCTTTTGGTCATCAGGGGCCGGTTTGGGTTCAGCAACCCAAGGGTTCTTGTTTGGGTTTGACTAGGTCATCCATTTCCTCCCAGATGACATCGACAACCCCCACCCAAAAGCCCGGTGGGAACGTAAAACCCTCAACCCTTAGTTGGCATGGCCCGGAGCGGGTCAGCCCCCACCTGCCCCTAAATTTCCGCCCCCGGGCCCCATCCGGTTCCCTCAGCCAGAGATCTACTATGGGGGTCGGGGCTCAGCGCCAATAAAAGCGGGGATGAACAATTTGAGGAGGGCCGCCCAGCAGCTACTTGCACGAAGAAAGGGGGGCCCAAAAACCCCGCTTCTTGCATTTAGGCGGCAAATTTATAGATTTTTGAAAGGGACTTTGGGAGGTCATGTTGTAAAGGGGTAAACCTCGCATACCAAGACCAGTGTTTTAAGGGAAAAGCATTTACGTTTAAACACAAATAGTTTGAGATTAGCCGCATTTTGGGAGCCGGGAGGGGAAAGGGGCTTCCCATCATCAGAGAAAGAGGGCGTCATTTTCCCGCCCCAGAGCGGCGCAGCCAGAAAAGTGGGTCTGTGGCCGTAAATTCAGCGGGAAAGCAGCAGTGTGGGGTCGGGACCAAAGGGCGGCCACGGGGTAAAATACCCGCTTCCAGGCCCCAAGAAAAAACGGCAAGGGGCTCAGCGAGGTAGCGGCGGCAGAAATTCCTCAGGGGCGGAGCGTTGGCAGTAAAATCCGATACTCGGCGGGTGGCAGTTTTTTGCTAAACACCGGAGGACCGAATATGGGTAATGTAAAAATCGGGTATGCAAAAAAGTGAAGCGTGGCCAGGAAGCTAACTTTGGGCACCACGGCCCTGCGTCAACAAAAGCACCCGTAACCATCCGGTGGCCTGGGAAAAACCGGGCTCAGATTGGTGGCCCAAACCTTTCCGCCGCACAGCAGCACCCCCCAGGGCCACGCATGCCCTTTTCCCAAGCCAGTAAAGGGCCCACCACCCTCTGCAGAAGGGAGCTGTTTCTTTTTTACATCATCCCCCGGGGCCCCTAGTTTGCTCCTCCCTTGTTTCCCTAAAGGCGCCAGCAGTCGTTCAGCGAGGCAAATTGCAAAAAAAACCCCTTAGGGGTCCAACCAAAAAAAAGGTCCCAAAGTTTGACCGTGCTCCTGTCCAAGTTTTTTGGGTGCTGCAGTCCCTCCCCTTTCCCAAAAAGGTTTGGACTCTGCACCGTTCAAGAACAAATGGTTTGTGCCAGCCGAGATGGAGATTTTTCCAAGCCGAATTTTTTTCCCCAAAAAGCAGAAACCACACTTCATAAATATGAAAAAACAAAGGGGGGCCCAGTCCTTGAGCTTATCGGTTTTTTTCCAAGGTGCACGGGGCAGCATAAACGCGGGAGCTGTAACTTTTGGTCAGGCCCAAAAAAAAATGTTTTTCTTTTAACGGCCCACGGGTGAATGTGCTTCCGGCCTAGGCACACCAAAAAATTTTGGACGGGAAAACCCCCGCTTTCTCCTCCCCCCGATGCCCAAACTGTTTCCCTGCCCCAATTTTTCCCCGCCTCCTCCCCCCACCAAAACCACCACCATCTCAGCCTCCAAAAAGTACTGTTTTCCATCAAACCACATGTGTAGGCACAGCGGTGTCATGCAGTTCACACCTAGCTTGCCTGGGCGAACGAATTCACACGGGGAAAGGAACTGCTCCGCGTCATGCGGGCAAGAAATCGATGTTGGGGGGCTTTTCTCCCCCATCTGCAAATGGGAAACCCAAGGGACGGACAATGGGAGGAACATGGTGTCCGCCTGCACCGAGGAGGGATGGTCCATGCGCCCCGGGATTTTGGGGCCCCGTGTTCAATCTGGTTGTGAAAAGGGTTTCCTTTAATTTTTCCACCGGGGCCCTTTAGAAGATTCTTAAAAAGACCCAGGAAAATGTGCATGCACCTTTATCCATTCCTACAAAGGGCCCGGGAAAAACCCTCCTCGAGGGTTTTCAGTGGCAAACCCGGGCCCCCCCCAACACACTTGATTGCATTTTTTTTCCCCCCCTTGGGAAATTTCCCGCCTGCACAAGTTTTGGGCCGACTGTATGAAAAGAGAAAGGCCATTAAGGAATTTTTATGATCCAGGCGGACAGGAGGGACTCCCCTGTGTAGCTTTGATGTCAAACCAGGTGGCAAGGCTCATTCGTGACACCTGCCGGTTTTTTGGGGGTCCATTTTAGGGGTCATGGTTTTTTTCAATTTCCCCGGCTTAGGGCCTGGGAAAAGATGCTGAAAAATCTGTCTGGGCCCGGGGGCTGGAGACGTGGGACTACATCTCGTGGCCACATGAGTCCGTGGGGGGCTGAAAAGGGGGGAGGACATTGGAGCAGAAGCATTGTCGGTTTAAATGGGGGTGGGTTTTAAACCCCGGGGACAAGAGAGGAGGAGCAGGAGCACTGGAGGGAAAGGGAGATGGAGATGAGGAAGAAAGAGGCAATGAAAACCCCAAGCACCGGGCAGTTAAAAAGGGAGATGGAGGCAGAGACCCCTCGGGGGTCACTTGTTTCAGGATGGCCCCCCAGCATGCTGATTTGCCTGGCAAAAGGGCGCCGAAAATCCCCAAAATCCGGCGAGGGATGACATCTGGCTTTTTCCACCCTATGGGCCCCCCCTTAAACCCGGGCCAAAAATGGGGGCCCTTTTTCCCCCGGGAAATTTAGAGGGGGACAAAACCAAAAACTATAGGGAAAACCCTTTCCCTAGGGCAGATGGCCGCTGCCATGTGCGGCAACGCTCTCCTCTTACAGGCTGACCGGGGGGGTTTTTCATGCAAAACTTTCTTTTCTCCTGCGGCTGCGGGGAAGGTGGGGGGGTCGGGAAACAATACCTGCTCCATCGCAGCAACCTAAGTTCCGGAGTCACGGGTGAGGGAGCTTTCCTTCACCCCCTAGTGAGGAGGGGAGTCCCCCAGCACAGCAGCAGGGCCTGGAGCAGACCCTGAACCAAAAGGGGGTGACCTTTCTTTGGGCAAAACTCCCCATACCAGTTAGAAGATCCCCTGGGCTACTGGGGGACCCCCTTGATGGGGGGATCACTGGCTACAAGGGGGGGATCACTGTCTACAGGAGGGGCATCACTGGGTAAAAGAGGGGGCATCACTGGCTATAAAGGGGGGCACACTGGCTACATGGGGGGCATCCTGGGTACAGGAGAGGCAAAACTGGCTCAGGGGGCATCACTGGGTACAAGGGGGGATCACTGGTACCCGGGGGCCAAAAAAATGGCCTACCAAAGGGGTTCATCCCCGGGTCCAAAAGGGGGGGCATCAACTGGCCCCCCCCACAAGGTGGGCATCTACTGGCCCACAAGGGGGGCATCCCCTTCTACAAGGGGCATCACTGGCTACCCAAAGGGGCCCCTCACTGGCTACAGGGGGGTTCCCCTGGCTAAAATGGAGGCATCCTGGCTCAGGGGGGCATTTACTGGCTGCAGGGGGGCATCGCTGGCTACAGGGGGCTTCACTGGCTACAGGGGGCATGTCACTGGCTACAGGGGGCATCACTTGCTACAGGGGGGGCCCCATTGGCTGCAGGGGAAGTACTGGCTCCAGGGGGGAAAACACTGGCTACAGGGGGCATCGTGGCTACAGGGGGGCATCACGGCTACAGGGCTACAAACCCGGGTATGGGGCTCACGGCTAAAGGGGGGCATCACGGGACAAGGGGGGGGTCACTGGCTACAAGGGGGGGCATCACTGCTACAGGGGGGGCATCACGGGCAACAAGGGGGGCCCCACTGGCTACAGGGAGGGATCCTGGGTACAGGGGGGATCTGCTGGCTGCAGGGGGGGATTTTCCCGGGTGCAGGGGGGGAAATTTACGCTGCGGGGGCATCACGGGTACAGGGGGGGATCTTCTGGCACAGGGGCATCACGGCAAGGGGGTACTACCGCTATAGCGGCATCACGGGACAAGAGGGGGCATCACTGGGACAAGGGGGGGGATCACTGGCTACAAGGGGGGGCACACTGGGGAACAAGGGGGGGGATCACGGCTACAGGGGGGGATCTACTGCTACAAGGGGGGGCATCACGGCTAAAAGGGGGCATCACTGGCTACAAAGGGGGGGCTCACGGCTACAAAAGGGGGGGCACCTGCTACAAGGGGGGGGATCAAAGGCTACAGGGGGGGATCTACTGGGTGCAAGGGGGGGAATTTTTTCACCCGCCTGAGGGAAATTTAGGGCCTAGGGGAAATGCCCTGGTTTTGCCACCTCCGAATGCATGTGCCACTTCCCACCCAGCGCTCGTGGCTGCTGCCGTGACCTACACACGGTCATTTTGCCCTATCTGACCTCATGCTGCTGCTGGGGCTGCTCCCCTGACCTACACCTCTGTCATTTGCCACTGTCTACCCATCTGCTGCTGTGGCTCTGCCTTGACCTACACACCTGCATTGGCCACTGTCTGACCTCATGCGCTGCTGGGATGCGCCATGACCACACACTGGTCTTGTGCCACTCTGGGCCTACTCCTTTTTGCCACCTCTAAAATGTCATTGTGCCATGTCTACCCCTCGCGCTGCGTTGGCCCCTCAACTCCACCTGTGCACGTGCCCCCTTTGGACTACTCCGTTTTTTGCCACCCCAAATGTCATTGTGCCACGTCTTTGGGTCATGCTGCGCGCCGGGGGGACCTGCACACTGTGTCATTGTGCCACTGTCTGACCTCAGCGCTGCGTGGCTGCTCCGTGACCTACACACTGTGTCATTGGCCACATCTACCTCATGCGTGCGTGGGGTCGCCATACCCACACACTCTGTCATTGTGCCACTGTCTGACCCATGCTGCTGCTGTGGGTGCTGCCTTTACCTACACACTCTTTTTATTGTGCCACTGT
>JAODAL010072160.1:0-15233 GCA_025379985.1 Phyllomedusa bahiana
TTAAAATTTTTTTCAAAAAAACCTCTATATTCGGTGTGTTTACAAAATTAAATTAGATTAGAGATTGGAAGATTTTATATAGTTTTGGTAGAGAATTTTTAAAGGGGCATCTACCCCGTTAAAAATCAGGGGTGGAGCGGAGGGGGGGCCCCCCGGGGGAAACCCGCCCAAATTAAAAAAGAAAAAACTGGATAAAGTTTTACCAAAAACTTATTTTAAAAACATTGGGAAAATTTTTTTATTAAAGTTTTCAATTTTAAAAATTTCCCGGGTTTTTGGGCAGCCGAAATTATAGGGTAACATTTTTTTTCTAGAACTTTCAGGTCTCAATTTTTAGGTTGGGGAAAATCCATTTTTTTTTATCGGTATACATTTTAAAATAGGTGGTTTTATTTTTAATTTTGGGGCCCTTCCCCCTTTTTTTGATATATCCACCCTTTTTCTTAAATTAAAAAACCCGCAAGTCACACATTTTATAAGGGGCCAAAAAAAAACCCTTTTTTTTCCGAAAATTTCAGTTTGTGTTTTTTGACTTTTGCGCACTACAGCTTTGGTTTTTTGAGGCCCTTTTCATTAAATGTGAATACTGGGAATTTTGTAGTCACCAAGGGGAATTGTAGGTGTCAAAAAAAAACCCCTTTTTTTATTCCCAATAAAATTTAGATACGGGGGTTTTTTTGACCCTTTTCCCCGTGGATTTTTTGAAAGCCCCCTTTAGTTAAAATTTTAATCCAGCAATTGTTGGTTAATTTTTATGGTGAATTGATAGGTGCCCAAAAAAAAAACCCTTTTTTTTATCCCAACCCCTTTCAGATACGTTTTTTTGACTTTTGGGATACATTTTTTTATTGAGGATTGCACTTAAAAGTGAATACCCGCAATTTTTTAGTCACCCCAATGAATTGATAGGTTTCCCAAAAAAAACCTTTTTTATCCCCAAAAATTACAGATAATGTTTTTTTTACTTTGGGCCTACAGTTTGTTCATTGACGCAGTTGCAGTAAATCCGAAACAGAATTTTATGTCACCCCGGTGAAATTTAAAAAGCAAAAAATATGTGTATTTTAGAAAAAAATAAAGATACGTGTTTTTTTAAATTTGGACCTTCAGCTTTTTTCAATTTAAGAGTTTTCAGTAAATTTAAAACCCGGGAATTTTTTAGTCACCACAGGTGAATTTAAAAAGGGGGAATAAAAACCGTGTAATTTTAGAAAAATAACAGATACGTGTTTTTTTGAAATTTTGCCCCGTCCCCGATTTTTTGTTAAGGGAAAAATTAGTTAAATTTGAATCCAGCAATTTTTTTTTTTGAAAAGAGGGGTTTTAGGGAAAACCCGTGATTTGCCCTCTTTTAATAAAGATTTTCCCCCAAAAATTCCTTTCCTTTCAAATTTTTATATTTCTGAAAAAAGGGCGAAATGCAGGTGGTAAGGAGAAAGGGGGGGGGTACACATGGGGGGTAGGGTAAGAGAAGGTGCCCCTTCCATGCAGGACAAAGCATGAAGTGGATGGGGGTTTTGCGGTGTCGGCTGTCATGTGGGTCAGGGCCCTGGAATTCAGAATGAACAGCGTCGCCAATCTGTTTTTCAGTGGTTAATGAACCCCACCCAGCAGTTTTCCCCCTTTTCCCCCCCAGCCCTGGCCAAAAATTCTTTCCATCTCATTCATGTGGGTATGGGGTTTTGGGGTTGCGGGGTAGGACAGTAAGTAAATTCCCAGTTCAACAAAAAGGGTGGTTTGAAAGATTTTTTTCGGGGCACTTTTTTCTGGGGGTAAAAATTTTAAATGGCTACTGGGGCCCCGGGACGATATAGCAATGTCCAGTTCAAAAAAATGGGGGTTTTGAAAACTCCTTTTTCCGGCCTTTTTACTGGGGGTCAAAGGGTTAAAAATGGTCATATGCGGCCCAGGAAGGTATAGTCAATGTCCGTTAACAAAAAATGGGGGTTGAAAGCTCCTTTTTCCGGACTTTTTAATCTGTGGTCAACGGGTTTTAAAGGGTCATCTGGGTCCGGACAGGGTTGTCAATGCCCAGTTAAATAAAAGGGTGTTCAAAGACATTTTTTTTTCGGATTTTTAAATTGTGGTCATCGGGGTTTTTAGGGTTGCTGCTTTCCAGGAAGGGGATATTAAATTTCCCAGTTAAGTAAAATGTGGTTTAAAAAATACTGTTCGGGATTTTTAAATTTTTGGGTGATGAGGTTTAAAGGGTCATGCTGTGGTACAAGACGGGTATTTATGGGTGTGACTTTTTTTCTGTGGCTTTTATAGTAAGTGTTTTTGCTAGTGTGGGTACCTTTGCTGTTTTGGGTTATTCAGCTTTTCCCCCTGGGGAGGTAAGAATGAGGTTTGTTGTCTCCCCTAGACTTTAGGTCTCGGGGTAATGATAAAAAACCCCTTTCGTGGTGGCCGACTATCCCGAGCCCCCAGCAAAAACTCAACACTACTCTTAAGTAATACAATTGTAATTCATTCTAGGATGTCCATTGTAAGTTAAACCTATTTCAACTTGATATCATTAGTGTATGAAAAAACAGTAATTGGTTCAGAAGATCCCCCAAATGTCAACCAAAAATAAGAAAAATGGGTTTTGCCTCTGAGTGAGCCTTGGAGAACAGGGAAATGGCCACACTTGCACATTTGTCCCTGTTCATTTCTGTGTCCGTTCCAAATATGTATGCTTGGCAATGTTGCAAACTCCAATAGACATGAATAGGGGAGCGATGTGCAAGTGCATTCATCTCCCTATTCTCTGAAGGCCAGCTCGTAGTGAGCTAAGAGCTAGCCTCAGAAGGGTCTTTGCTGAAACCCCTTTAAATGACTTGAGGCAGATAAGTAATTCAGATGAAAAAGTCCTTACATATAACATCAGAAAGAGCTGCTGGAGGCTGTAAATTAATTTCTGTCTAGAGTACAGAAGCTTCTTTAGAGACTTGTAAAGTACAAACCAGAAATGTAATACCAGAAGAATAAAACTGAGCTATCCTCACCCTATGCTCATCCTGGCACATGTAAAGAGCAGTACAGGACCAGTAATACTGCATTGTAGTGTAGAGAGGTGCTACTAGACGGCCATTCATTGCATGCACCTTAGCAGTGCAGGTGTTGTAGCAATGAAATGCCCATGCAGATTAGCTGTTTCTTCCATCTGATCATTCATGTTGCACATAAACAGTCTTGTTGGTATTGCTAAGTATGCTACTTGTGGTTTTAAGTTAAAATGTCCCAGGAAATATCATTGCATGCTGCAAATATTGTAAAGGGTAGTTTACTTGCAGATATTGTGCTATTTGTTCAATGAGGTCTAGTATGGAACCTATATTTATCAAGTAGCACTGTGTAAATGAAAATCAAAGGGTGCTTATCGTCTAAAGCGTTCACAATTGTCCAAATCCACTATCAATTCCAGTAAAGTCTGCCTGAAATGCTCAGTATAGCCTCTAAAGTAATAAAAGCTGCTTCTGCTCGGTCTGAAGGGTTTATGGCCTAGTGGTGTGTAAAATGATTTCAGCAGATCATACACTGAGTCATGTACAAAAGCGTTGACAGAGTATGGCTCCTGACGCTGTGACAGATATGTGGCCAAAGTTAGATTTCTGCTCAGTGACCCTGAAATTTCAGAACTGAGCAGATTAAAGAGGCAAACCTTTAGACTTTTATGTTGTTATAAACCATCAGTTACGCAGTTGGGAAGTTATAAAAATAAACAGAAAAATATTCCCTTCCAATTCAATGAATATTAATGGAAATCCTACAATTTACTAATATATACATTACCTTCTTATTTTGTGCCTCTTTTATATCAATACAGTAGACCCCTATCTTAAAAAAAAAATGTATAGCCCAGATTCCAGTCCATGGCCTCCATGGAGTAACTGTGTACAGTAGACTAAGCATGGTATCAGTCCTATGACTTCCTGGCATTTAGTTAGTAAGAAGGTTCGATGACATCTATGGGCTAACTGAATAGGAATAATGGATCTCCTGACGCTAAGGAAGCATAGAGCGGGCTCACTCACTAAGCCTGCTTCGTACATGGTGGGTGTTGGTTGTTAATAACAGCTGACACCCGCCGCTAACAGCAGGGATAGGAGGAGGCCTAGATTCCTGCTTTTTAGCCATTCAGATGCTACAGCAATTGAAGTTGCGGCATCTAAATGAATGAGGAATGATGCTGCATACTCCCACCCCCCCGATTAGTACCATATAATAAGACTGCATGATGCCAAGTGGTTGCCATGGCAGCTTAAAGCCTAATAAAGGCTTCTGTAGCTGACATGTTACTGTTCCTATTACTCTCTGCCCTGGAAGAATAGATGTACAATGATGTACAAGCGAACACACAGTGGTGCGATTGCTTGTACAATTTAAAAATTTACAAAATGGTTTAAACAATCCATTCATCCTGCAAAAAACAAGCTCTAACACACTTTTGGATTAGGGATAGACACTACTGATCACGTATCAATTACACATGGTTTTGACGTTGAGTAAATAAAGTTTTAAATTTTAACTTTTGTGATGCTGGAATTCACACATTGGCTATATTCAAAGCCATTGCTTTTTGCTGACACACCACAACTCTAATACCAGGAGCTGGATTTTAAAAAGCTGTTTAAAGCAGTATCGATTTGATCTTTTTTTTAGTTTCACACAGTTCAATCAACAGGAAAATATTTAAGTTTTGGCTTTCTGAATTTGGCGGTGCCAGAAAAAAAAGTTTTTATTGTGTAGAAGTAGTAAATATAAAATTTATAAATTTGGTATCCCTGTAATCGCATCAACCTGCAGAGCCACATTATAGAATTTATATTCCATGGTGAGTGCTGTAAAAAATAAAAACACATGACCAGGATTGCTATATTTTGTTTTGTTTGCCTCCAAAAATCTGGAATAAAAAGTGGTCATAGCGAGTCATATCAACCACAAAATGGTACCAATGAAAATGTCAACCCATCCCTTGAGAAACAGGTGCTTACATAGCTCCATATACAAGAGAATGAAAAAGTTATGGTTCTCAGAATATGGCGACCTAAACAATTTTTTTAAGCAAAGAATTTCTATTGTGTAAAAGTAGTAAAACTATATAAATTTGGTATTGTTGTGATTGTACCAACCCACATACTGAAGTTAGCATGTCATTCCTACCAGACAGTGAAAATTGTAAAAACAGAAGTAACAGTCTATATAAAAGCCAAGACAGGGAGAACACCCTTTGTAGTATAGTCAAATACCAATGGTGATGAGTACAAAACAATTTTTGTGCTCACCTGGTATAGTTGTGCTGTTCAGGGAGGCACAACACTCCAAAAGGACAAAATGCTGGTATAGGAGCTTGCTGCTGGTTATGGTATCCTAGTCCATTCAAGAAGAGAGACGTGAGGAAGAAAACATATAGCCATAACCGACAGGATATTCCGATGACCTGGCTTACTAATAAACCAAAAATAAAAAAAGGTCCCAAATTAGTGCAAAAACTCCAAGATGTATGAGAAATAGGTAAAAAAAAAAATACTCGATTTTGCAATAAAATCGGGTATTTTACACCTTCTATCTCATACATCTTTGAGTTTTTATGTTATTTTGGGACCTGTTTATGATGATCTTTGGCTTATTAGTAAGTCAGATCACCAGGATATTCTCTCAGTTATGATATATATATATATATATATATATATATATATATATATATATATATATATATATATATAATACAAAGTATATATATATATATGTATGTACACATATACATAGGAGTTGTTTATGACAATATGTAGGATAATCTTTTGGTTAATCAGCTCACTATGAAAAAGTTAAACAAATACCTATGCTATTAGCACAGCATGGAGACTCTCAGTCAGCTCCTTCCTGGGAAAGCAGTAACAACAATTCTTAGTATAGATGCTCCAGCTTGCAGACTACCACCGTAGAGACCAGAGAGTTGCAGCTTTCTTTAAAGGAGTTGTCTCATTACAAGCTTTCAGCCTATCTCTGTGCCTGGCAGTTGAATTCAGGGACGTGCTTCTTGTCTGCCTCTTCTCCTCCCTCTTCCTACCTCCCTTCAGCACACAGACAGCTCTCCTCCATAACTTCTATACAGCAGGGGGGGGGGGGTGGTTGCTGCCAGAGTTAACCCTGTATGTGCCTGCCTAGGTCTGCTGCAGGCTCCTGGATCAGCTGTATTGTTAGCTCCACGGAGACATAGAGAGAGGGCTGATCTATGAGTGTGGAGCCAGAGGTCTGTGAAGCTGTGTATGCTAATACTAGAGCAGGGGGGATGCAAGTGTTCCTATACCCCCTGCTTAGCATACAAATCTGCACATCTCCAGCAACAAACAGACCCTGTCAGAACAGACACAGGGCAGCTGTGAAGTGTTACTATACTCAGGATGTGTCACTAATACAGCAGAGCATGAAGCGTTCACATGCCCCCTGATCTGTATAGTATTAGAATAGTCACAGCTCCACAGACACATCATGATTATAGTAACACACAGGGTCACTGCTGTCACATCTATTGATCAGCCTCATCTCTGCTCTTCTCAATCTGTGTAGAGAGCAGGAGGAAGCAGGCACACACAGTGTTAATCCAGGCAGCACAGACACAGAAGCCAGAGCCCTCCCCCTCCCTCCACTACAGAAGCATTCTGTGCAGGAGGGGCTCTCTGCTCTGACCTGTATTCAGAGGCTGATGAGTTATCCAGACCTGACAACCAGTGAGATAAGGATCAACAGGTTGGCTGCTATAGAGATTTTAGAAGCTGATGTACTACTACTAACAGGGCTAACTCAAAATCAGTAATTTGTAATGAACATATATTGCAAAGCTGCTTGTTTTTTAAAGATCTTTTAATTAAAACCCAATCATTGTAGCGAGATAACCCCTTTAAAATCACTTCATATTTATTTTCATTCCATTAAAACATCGTTATATAGAATATGGAGGTTGCGGGTATGATATCCATGAGGGAAACAGCACTTATGATCCCAAGTGACAATCAAACTCCATCAAAATTCTGAATAATAATTTGTTGTGTCTAAATAAGTGATAGTTTTCTTTTGTTTATAGTCTAAGGGCGTCATGTATGAATCTCGCCACGTCGGGGCGCACCTTTCCGCCGGTTTTCCGGCGAAATTTTCGCCTGATTTATGTTGGCACTGGAGCACGCTTATACATACTATGTAAAGTCCGCCGCGCCTCACCAGTGTTTGGGGCGCAGTGCGGGACTTAGGCGCAGTGCGGTGCTGCGCCTATGATTCGCCGCCCGAGGTCGTGCACTCATACATTCGGTGTAAAGTCCGCCGCGCCTCGCCAATGTGTGGGGCGGAGTGCGGGGATATGGGCGCAGTGCGGGACTGCGCCAAAGATGTGTTCCGATTTGAGACAGGCTGGAAAACAGCGAGAAATCATTAAAAATGTCCATGCGGAATATGAATCAAAAATCGCCTTTATAAAGGCGGAAAACATTCTCAGAAAAGAGCTCAAACCTCAAAAATAAAAAATACATAAAAAAAAAATCACTTTCCAAAAATCAAGAACAGCGCAATATCAAGAATTCGGATATTGGAAATTGCCAGGAAAGACAGTAATTCAAATTTCTAAAAAAGCTATTCTCATTGGGGTCGGCGACACCGCCAATCAGAATAGGAGCGACAGGGACCCATTATAGCCTATGGAGAAGTTTAAACCCAATCAAAATCAAAGGTGGGACAGTTCAAAATACAGTAAAATGCTGAAAGAGCTGGTTGGTTGAACTAGCGGAGCTTGGCTGTCCCAGCCAATCAGAGCGCGAGCTACTTCTCCCATTGTAGTCTATGGAGAGATCGGCGCAATGCAATCTCGGCTCTCAGCGCTGTGCGGCATGGAGTATGATTAAAAAAAATCATTTTTATTAGTTGTCAAATATTATCTGAAAAAGAGCTCAAACCTTCTATAAACATAAATCAATTAAATACCGAACAACGCGTTTGTCGCCGAGACAGGCGCTACATCGGGAATTGCAATAGAAAGAATTGCCAGGAAATACAGTAATTCAAATTCGGTACACTATTCTGATTGGTCGTCGTCAACCAGCCAATCAGAATAGGAGCGACAAAGACCCATTATATCCTATGGAGAAGTTTTGACCAATCAAAATCAAAGGCGGGATAGTTCAAAAGACAGTAAAAATACAGAAAAGAGCTGATTGGTTGAGCTAGCGGGGGCTTGGCTATCTCGGCCAATCAGAGCGCGAGCTACTTCTCCCATTGTAGTCTATGGAGAGATCGGTGCCATGCAATCTCGGCGCTCAGCGCCGTGCGGCATGGAGTATGAATAAAAAAAAAAATTTTATTAAGTGTAAATCATTATCAGATAAAGGGCTGAAGCCTTCTCTAAAAATAAATCAGTTAAATCCCTAACAACGCGTTTGTCGCCGAGAGCGGCGCTACATGAGGAATTGCAATAGAGAGAATTGCTCAAATTGTTTAAGCTATTCTGATTGGTCGGCATAAACCAGCCAATCAGAATAGGAGCGACAGTGGCCCATTCAAACCCTTTATGGGAGAATTGACCAATCAGAATAGGAGCGACAGGGACCCATTCTAACCTATGGAGAAATTTTTGACCAATCATATTCAAAGGCGGAACAGTTTAAAATACAGTAAAAAGGCAGAAAAGAGCTTATTGGTTGAAGCGGCGGGGGCTCGTCCAGCTTAGCCAATCAGAACGCTAGCTACTTTCTCATAGAGTTCGATGGGGAAAAGAAATTCAGAGCGAGCTCTGTGATTGGCTAAATTAAAAGAGGCGCGGTTATTTGGACCAATGGGAGAGCGAGCGACGCTCCTATGGGTTTTCTAATGCAATCTGAAATAAAACTGTACATGGCCGAAATCAAATGATAAGACTACAGAAGTTGTCCCGATGTGTATATAAAATGAATAATATAGGGGTAAAGAAAAAAAATATATGATTTACACTTAATAAAAATGATTTTTTTATTCATACTCCATGCCGCACAGTGCTGAGAGCCGAGATTTCATTGCGCCGATCTCTCCATAGACTACAATGGGAGAAGAAGCTCGGCTCTGATTGGCTGGGATAGCCAAGCCCCCCCTAGCTCAACCAATCAGCTCTTTTCTGCCTTTTTACTGTATTTTGAACTGTCCCGCCTTTGATTTTAAATTGGTTCAAAAATTCTCCATAAGCTATAATGGGTCCCTGTCGCTCCTATTCTGATTGGCCGGAGATAGCCAAGCCCCCCCCTAGCTCAACCAAACAGCTCTGTTCTGCATTTTTACTGTATTTTGAACTGTCCGCCTTTGATTCTGATTGGGCAATAGCTCTCCATAGGTTTTTAATGGTTCACTGTCGCTTTCCCATTTTGATTGGCCCGGTTTCTGCCGACCAATGAGAATTGCTTTCAGAATTTTAATTATTGTATTTCCCGGCAATTTCCAATATCCTAATTCTTGATACTGCGCCATCCTAGATTTTTGGAAAGTGATTTTTTTTATGTATTTTTTATTTTTGAGGTTTAATCTCTTTTCTGACAATGTTTTCCGCCTTTATAAAGGCGATTTTTTTTGGAATCATACTCCATGCCGCACGGAGCTGAGCGCCGAGATTTCTGTTGCGATCTTCTATGCTTCCTCTCATGTTCCGTTCTCGCTTCACTTCGCCGGAGCATTTAGACCAAAATAAACTAGGTCTGACTGTCAGAGCTGCTGAGCGCTGCAATGCGGCGCACTTTGCCGACGCGCGATCGTACATGCCTCGGAGTTTTCGAGCGCGCGCCGCATCCCGCCCCGGAAAGCCTACAGCGTGCCCACACCGCGCCCATTGCCTCCCCTTCATGCGGGGCGCAGCTGAAAGTGGCGAACGCTGCGCCTAACACTGCATCCCTGCGTCCGACAGGGGGATTCGGGCCGGGAGGCGCAGGTAACTCCAAAAAACAGGCGAAAAGCCTGATCATACATGTCGCCCTAAGTCTTTCTTGAAACCCTCACCTGTTCCTGCTGTGTCTAGCTCCTAAGGAGGCCATTCCACAGATTCACAGCTTTTATAGTTAGGAAGACTTGTTGTCTTTTGAGAGGGTTTTACATGAAACCACTCTTCACTATGTTTTGAAGGGGCAACTGTTGTGCTTAGACAAAGTAATCATGTGTCCCCTTAGTGTCTGCTTAAGGCTAAAATAAGTTACCGTATATTTGTTTAACCTTTCCTAAAAACTACGAAGCTTAATGCCCCTTATCCATTCTTGTCTGTGTACTTTTTCCAGTTTCAGTACATCCATTTTATGAACCGAAGTCCTCAATAGAACTGTATATCGCAGATGTTTTGCATACTTGTAATATTACGACCCTGTCGCACAAGTCTTTATATAAAGGCAAAAAAGGCTGCACACCAATATATCGCAAAATCTCTTCAAAACTATATTGAGTAACAAACCTATTCATCCGGCTTCATGAATACAGGTTCATAGACTTTTTTATCAATTTTTTCTCAATTCAAGAACAAACATTTCAGTTAAATAGATCCATACATTATGTACGTTTCGGTCCTTTAATGGACCTTTTTCAACCGAATCTCTAAAATAATAAAAACAACAATAACAATTTGTTAGTCTATACAACAATCTCGTATTAGTCACATAAAAACACATATTTACATATATCATAACTCATTTAACAATTTTGTTCTCTTTTTCAATTCATTATTCTCTATAGTACCTAATAAAATACAATGGCTTTATATACATGACAATATCCTGCTGCCCTGAGAGGCATTTGATTGGCATTGCAGTACAGCCAGATCCACACACACAGCATCACCCCCATTACACTTTTTTTTCATATAACACCTGACATACATTCTCCGTTTCCTCTTATGTCCTTCCAAAAGAATGGAAAATCCTGAATACTGACAGCCCAATCCTGTGAAGAATCAAGCTGTCTTAGCAACATTAATTTAATCATTCTGCTCTTCCAGTACCAAGGCCTCAAGCTTCCTCATTTTGCTTACACAGGATATGTATTGCCAAGTGGATTTCTCAGCAGAATATGTGCTAAAATCCACATGAAAAATGTAAGTGAACAGGACGGAATCAGACATGCAGTTTATAGAAGTTTCTAGTGCTATCTGTGAAAAACCCAGAGGGTGGTGGTGGGGGAATCAGTGAAAGACTCAGCTTTAAGAACATTGGCGCCTTGTTATGAAAACTGTAAAATTAGCAGTAAGACAGTCTCTGTTGCCAATAGCAACTAATCAGATTTCAGCTTTAATTTATATTCTGCTCTGGAAAAATAAAAGCTGAGCTCAGATTGGTTGCTGTGGGCAACAAAGACCGTCTTCCTGCTAGACCGTTTTCATACATAAGGCCCATTTACATTTTGTAGAAAATAACAAGTTTGTGGCTTAGTGCTCTTTAGCACTACTATGTGGATTGTCTGATATATGACACTATTAATTTATACCTCTAATTGCTAGCACTTAAGCTATTGTTTCTGTTTCCTAGAAGTAGGTATATAAATCTTAGTTGTGCCCCTGACTGGTGCAGTTATTAATGCAATTTTTTTAGCTAGTTGTGGATCTACTTCTGGCTGTTGTTCAAAAACTCAGCCTCAAACTGCTTTAGAAATGGCATGTGTGAATACTGCCACATTAGATTTCTTTAATTATAGCACTCTTATTTGGTCACTGTATGTTAAAATTCTTTGAGCATAGTATGATTGTACTAACAATTTGTGGAACTGCTATTTTTGGTGTCAGCTCTTTATAGCATTGGTAGCTATATGGAAGTTTTACTCGTACGCTTTTTTATAGGCATCTAAGTACTGTATGGATTGGTTATTTATTCATTATGGGCGACATGTTTGAACGAGGCTGCGCCAGATATCTGGCATCTTTTCAGCCCGATATCAGTCGCAGCCCCGTTCATACATGTTTAAATCTCCCGCACGGCGCACTAGAACCGTAGTGAAGCTACATATTTATAGCTTCGCTATGGCATTTCTATTCGCATTACTGCTTGAACAGGTAAACCACTTTGAAAGTGGTATACCTGATCCAGAAATGTCGCCCTAGCGCTGGAATGTGCCTGATTTATGACCCGCTGTAGAACGGGTTCATAAATCAGGCGCATTCTATGGCAGAATTATGCGCATGAAATTTGGCGTTTAAACGGCAAATTTCATACATGTCGCCCTATATCAGTATACACCATATGTATGGGATGTCCGGAAGATACTGCGTAAGGTAGCATCTAACATAAGGTTGGTATTTCTTTTCAGCATATTTTATATAATACACATGTGATTGCACCCAGCCTTGCCGAACATGACGTGTCAAGTATGTGAACCTTTATTAAACGGCTAAAGCTTTTCGGGACCCTTCTGAGAAGTTGTGTGCAATACAAATTAATGTGAAGTATTGATTAACAGTTTGTAAATGCAAGAGGAGCTGTTCAGACTTGTCAATAAGTTCCACATAACCCAGTGGTCCTCAGGCTTTCTTGTCAGTAATGAAAGGAGACAGGTAGCTGATGTCTCAGTATTCATGGTTCTTTACATTTACAGACGGTCAAATTAATTTTTGAAATGAATTCGCATTGAAAGTATACATTTATCTATGGGTCATAGACCATAGAAAGGCAGGTCTGCAGTACAAAATCTATTTTTGTAATAGTTGCAAATCTGTGTACCAAACAGTAAGAGAGGGATTGGAAAGAACAAAGTTAAGTTCAGCAAGACAGCACATTTAAACTAACGACACACAATCTCCCAATTTTAATAGTAACCTGGCCACTAACATCTGTCATTGGAGGTTTTAAAACAGGAGGTTTCCCCCCCATTAGGGGCTTTCTTTGTATACCTCAGCCACATCCATCCTATGTAAGAATTAATTACCTTATAAGATGACAAATCCTTACTGTTCTTCAGTACTTGTCTCATTGCTCTTGCAACAAAAAGCCATGTCTACACTGTTGATATGGGCTCCCAATTTAAATTCAAATCCAAGTTACTCAATGAGTATGTTTTAGATAAAAATTACTTGACAGAGGTCTGTATTGACCTTTAATCTATTTATTTATAGGTCAAAGTGGTCTTTTTTCCAAAGTAAACAGTGCTAATTTTGATAATCTAACTGGTTTATGCAGTCCATCTATTCCATTCATAATGTTGGATTTCTACCTTCAGATTTAATGTGTGTTTCAAGTTTTCACACCTCTACACAATGTTCCATGTGTGGTCAAACTAATGTTTTGCACAGATATAAAATGAAGTTTTCATTTTTTGGATGCATTTCTTGATCTAGTTGCCTTGGCAGCACCTGCCTGATACTGGTTGCTACAGTTATGTTAGATATATTACATACTCACACTAATGTTAGTTCATAGTAGAATGCAATCTAACAGCTGTAATACAACCCAATTCCAAAAAAAAGAGATTCTAAGTAAAATGTAAGATGTGTGTGACTAATATCGAGGTGTTAGCAATTAAGGATCTTGGTAGACCTGCCTAAGAAGATAAAATCTTTCATAACAATATTATATTCACTACAGAGCATAGAACACATATCATAAGTTAAAAGTTAGACATGTTTTCATTTCATTTAAAAAAATTAACTAATCTAGAAATTGATGGCAGGAACACATCTCAAAATAGTTGGAACAGGGCCATTTCTACCATGGTGTATCATCCCTTTGTCTTTTTACGATAGTCTGTAAAAACCTGGGAAGTGAGAAGACCAGTTTCTGGATTACTAGGAAAGTAATATTGTACCGTTCTTGTTGGAGGTAGGATTTTAGCTGATCAACTCACCTGGGTCTCCTTTGCCAGATTTTCATTTCATAATGCATAAAATGTCTGTTGTTGGTGAAACATCTGGACTGTAGGCCGGCAGTTCCACACTTAAACTCTTCAGCAAATCCATGCTTTTGTGGTGTATGCAATATGTGGTTTAGCATTGTCTTCCTGAAATGTGCAAGGCCTTCTCTGAAAGAAACGTTGTCTAGATGGGAACATATGATGTTTTATCACCTGTAAATACTGCTCAGCATTGATAGTGTCCTTCAAGATGTGTAAGCTGCCAATGCCATAGATAGTAATGGAACCCCACATGATCAGAGATGCAGGCTTTTTAACTATGCATTGATAATAAGCTGGATGGTGCCTCTCTTCTTGAGTCCGCAGGGTATGCTGTGCTTAGATTCCATAAAGAATTAAAAAAAAATGTCAGCTGACCACTGAACAGTTTTCCATTTTGTCTCAATCCATTTGAACTTTGGTCCAGAGAAGACCAGGGTTTCTGGATTGTGTTGATATATGGCTTCTTATTTGTATAATTATTTGCAGGATTTCTGGAAGTATTCTTGGGTTTATGCAGTGATTTGTGTGACTTAATCATATCTGTTTTTAATGCAGTGCTTCCTGAGTGCCCATAAATCACACTCACCCAAAACTGACCGTCAACCTTGTCCTTTGTACACTTGGATTTCTAAAATTTCTCTGAATCTTTTTTATGATATTGTGGGATATTTATTGGATATTGAATTATATTTTTTGGAATTGCAGTACTATAATCAGATGTTCAGAAGTCTAGCGCTATCTGTTCATGCATAAAACTCCAGTTGATGACATCAGGAGGTTTCCTCTCTGAAGTCAGTGCAGGACATTAGTAATTTCTGTGATCCGTTGAACAGGATCTCCAGATCTCCAGTTGATCTTCCTGTCAGACTTTCCAAGTGAACTAATTTATTTGGTCTACTGCCAGCAATCCTGATACCACCATGTACTCTCCATTCAGCCATATAGAACCATTAAAAGAAATAAAAAAGTCAATTGACATACTGGTTCATTTATTGCACCTGATAACACCACTACATAACAAGAAAGAAAAAGAACTGTTTTTTTTGGGCTATTTATGGCAAACCAGCACCAGTATCAGGTACCAACTGGGGTATTTTATAGGTTAAGGTATTTGAAGCTTAAACACGAAAGTGGTAATTTAATTCTAAAGAACTCATACGCTTAAATTGACACACAAACTATATCACTTTAAAGTTAGTTATGAGTATGGAGTTGTTCTTCTCTTTCTTTATGACTAAATTCAGTAGAAGGTGATTTTCTGATGGTGCCTGGATTACTAATTGCTAGTGTTGAGCGATTATTATCGACAAAGTTGAAATCGGCACAGTTTTTATGGTGATCAGATTTTTTAGATCATGCATAATTTTTTGGGTTAAAAACGTGCA
>JAODAL010072161.1:0-15230 GCA_025379985.1 Phyllomedusa bahiana
ATTATAGAGGCAGCTGTTTTTTTGGATTGTTGGATGCGCAGGATCGCTCCTTAGTTATTATAAGGCACTGTGTGTTTGGATGTTTTGGATGCAGCAGGATCGCACCCTATTTTTATTATGAGGCCTGTGTGTTTGGAGTGTTGGAGCAGCAGGATAGCTCCCTATAGTTATTATAGAGGCAGCTGTGTGTTTGGATGTGTTGGATGCAGCAGTATCACTCCTATAGTTTATTATAGAGGCAGCTGTGTGTATGGATGTGTTGGATGCAGCAGTATCACTCCCTATAGTTTATTATAGAGGCAGCTGTGTGTTTGGATGTGTTGGATGCAGCAGTATCACTCCCTATAGTTTATTATAGGGCTCCTGCTGCGTCTTTCGGATCAAGAATTTACATGACAATTCTTGGGACGGATCCGAAAGACACAATGAGACGCATCAGAGATCACTCGTGTGAATACCGAAGCGTGTTTCTAGTAAAAAGCAATGTAAATCACACTGCTCTTTGTTAGATATGTTATTGGGTCCATTTAGGGTCCGACACATGGATCCAAACACGTATCCAAAAACATATTTTCACAAGGACCCAACACGCCCTATGAACAAACCCTTAGATGCGTTTCTTGGTGTGTTTTTGGAGAAGTTTTCAACACTGTTTTCACACATACAAATCAATAGCCAGGGCAAAAACTGCGCCAAGAAACACATCTTAAAACGCGCTGAGGTTTTGGACGAGGTTTTGATGCTCTCCATTGATTCCTATGGGGATTTTCAGCATAGAAAACACTTCAAGAATTGACATGACGCTGCTTTTTCAGCCTCAAAAAACCGCTTCTAAAGAAGCGCCTGAAACGCGCATAAAAACCTTGTTGTGTGTGAACTACTGAGCAGTTTTACATAGGAATCAATGGAAATGAACAGGGGGCATTTTAGAGACTTTTTTGAAGCTGTTTTGGGAGCAGAAATGCTCCGAAAACAGCAACAAGATCAGCCGTGTGAACAGACCCGGGCGCTTCTTTGGAAAATGGTTTGAGCGGTGAAAAAGAAGCGTCTCGGCAGTTCCTGAAAATCCCCATAGGAAGAACGCTTTTCTCCTCAGGATTCAATCTCCAGAGGAGAAGAGCGTTCTTCACTGCAAGAACTGTGAATCTGAGGAATAGCCGCCTGAGGAGCTGGTCACAGCAGGAACAGGTGAGGGTTTCAAGAAAGGCTTAGATAACTACCTGACACTAAAGAATATTAATGCATATGAAAAATACTGGATCATGGCTGGTGGCGGCTCTGGGGTCAGAGATGGGGTCTCCACTGGAGCAGATTGGTTCATGCCTTGTGGGTTTCAAGGTAATTAACCAGTGGTAAGGCTGGGCATAATGTCCTTGTCTCTCTCCCTTCACCCACATTTTCCCCACCCTTGGTTGAACTTGATGGACACGTGTCTTCTTTCTTTTTTTTTTTTTGTATTTCAAAACAGCTTTATTGAAACAATACACATAAAGAACAACAGTAATATGCCAATGGAAAGTAGACATTCTACTGAAAGAAAAGAGTATCACTAATCAAGAGACATCACATGTCGAGTGAACTTGAAAATTAAGCATACATTGGTATGTCTAGCAGAAATCACAGCTAGCTACGATCATAAATATATCTAACAGATTCGGAGTCCTGTAAATCAGTCATAGCATGACGAGAAATGTTTTTGGACATTAAGTACTGTTGACATAACTACTGCATAAAAAAAACAAAAAAAACAATAAGAACAGACAAAATAGTAAGTCAGCTAGAGGTATTAAATACATCAGCCAGGCGATGCTACAAGACGCGCCAGTCCGCCTTACAGTGAAGTAATATAGTCAGTCCCAATGAGAGCCGGTCCCAATTGAAGATTGAGAAGCAGATGCCAAGTCACGGGCATAGTTCCAGGGGAGTTTAAAGGGGTTGTCTCACTACAAGGATTGCTTTTTATGTTAAAGATCTTGCAAAAACAAGTCACTTCGCAATATGTGTCCATTAACAGTGTCCTACCTATTTTGAGATTTCCCCTCTTGTATGGGCTGTATCAGCTCCTCAGGTCACTATAGCTACAGACCTGTTTGATCTATCCTGATAGGTTGCCAGCACTGGTTGCTATAGCTACAGACCTGTTTGATCTATCCTGATAGGCTGTCAGCACTGGTTGCTATAACTACAGACCTGGCTTCTACTGCAGTCTAGTAGAAGCCGGTAAACACGCCCCTGAATTCAAAATGAAACCCAGAAAACAGGACTGAGGTAAGATGAATCGATGTAGTGAGACAACCCCTTTAAGCACGACCTACTTCCACCCTCTTAAACGCATCAGACCCCGTGAAGACCACCCAATCCTCCCAACTCTTCACATACCGGTCTAGCGTCTGATCCACACCCCCCTTTTTCCTTCAGGGCTGCAGATATAAAATCCCTTAAACCAGTCACCCGGTGGGATTTGGTCGGGCCACTTCCTGGGAATCAGGGTTTTAGCTGTGCGGGAAATTTTAATAATCCCCTTCAAGGTTCTAGATTTAGAGGTAGAATGTAAAGCAAAACAATTCAGGAATTTTGCAATGATTCCCCGTAATATCCAAATTTTTAGATAAAAGTACCTTTTCCCAAAATGGTGAATGGCCTCACAGCTCCACCAGATATGGGTCATTGTTCCTTTCCCTTCCACACCTCCAACAGGATCCGATACTTCCGGATAAATGCATTGAGCAACTTCGGAACCCCCTATACCAAGGGATAGGATTTTTAAATTTAAAGTTCTTGACCCAAAAAGAACCGGGCCTTGTTTAAATTAACGCTTTTAACCATTTTCCCTCGGAAATAGAGCATTTTGTTCCTTTCCCGTTTGAGTTGGAACGGGGGATTTTGGGTTGTTCTCAACAGCATATTATACAGGGTGGGATCAGGTGCAGCGGCTGTTACTTTGAGACACAGCTGCTAAAAAACCATTTTAGACTACGATTGCTCTAACTTAACTTTTTGGTGACAAAATAACTGTGCTGTAAGAATTGAGCCAAGTTTTGGGGGGCCGATAGGGTGTGGGGCACAATTCCTTTCGATTAAAGGAGGAGGGGGGGTCACAAAATTTTGAGCGTGCACCCTGTTGTCTCCATCCCCATATAAAGGCAATTGAAGAGTTGAATCCCGGAACCCCTGAGGTAAGCCCTATTGTCTTCCCGCGAGGCAAAACACGACAGCGTAATCTGGGTAACCAAGGCAAACTCTGATCTTTAATACAGGGCATAAAGGCTGCCAGGGTAGGGTGGAAAGCATCCCCCGCTTACCCGCCCCTCATTTGAATCCCCCCTTTTTGAGGGGGTGGTAGAACCAATCAATTATTCGTGGATTACCGCAAGTAATACAATTTAAAGTCTGAACGCTAAGCCCCCTTTTTCCTTTTTCCTTTCCCAAAGACCTCCCTTGCAATTTCGGCCCTTGTTGCCCACACAAGGCCGTAGCACCCATTAGGTCCTGGAAAATGAGTTGGGCAGTTAATGGGGATTGTTGGAATAAGTACAAAGGCGGGGGCAGGATATTCATTTTAACAATGTTAATCCTTCTATCCACGAAAAGTCTTCCTTCTCCCATCTGACAGACCCCCTTTTAATACGGTAAAGATGCAAAATTTAAGTCAAAGGTTGCTTATGTTGCTCGCAATCTGCCCCCAAAATAATGAAAGTTTTCACCCACCCAGCCAAAGGGTATGGGTTTTCAAGGAGGCTCCATCTGGGATGAAAGGTCCATTGTGCTTTTTTGGATAAATTCACCCAAAAAATTTGCTAAGCTTTCCAAGAGATTTAGGGGGGTCCATCAGGGGACTTTGGGGGTCTCGGGCTCTGATGATAAAACAGATCACCCGAAAATGCTGCGCCTTAGGACCAGTTCCCCACTTTGACACCCTTATCCCCCCCTCCCCCCCCCGTGGACTGTAATAGGTTTTCCCTGGAAAAAATGGGTGGGGAAGGGGGACACCCCTGCCTCGTCCCAATTATTAATGTAACGATGAAAAGAGAGGGCCCCATTGTTTTTAAATTCTGCGCTTGGCGATTTGTATAGACAAATTTTTTTTAAAGCATCCCCGTCCCCAGGCCAGCGCGCGCAAGGCAAAAACTCATAAAGTCCCAATCCCCCGCAAACGCTTTTTCCGGTAGGAAAAGTAGCATTGGGGGTGGGGAAATTTCTGCACAGGGTGGATAAGGGGAAAACGCTTCAATATTTTGTCTCGCCCCTCTTTTCCCCACCACGAACCCTACCTGGTCTGTGTGTAAGGCCCGGAAAGATAAGTTTAATTTGGGGAAAGTAATTTCGCATATAATTTGGTGTCTAGTTTAGCAGAGAATGGGTTATGCTGGGACAGGGCCTGGGTTTTCCCCCGTGGGTAAGTGAGATTCCCCTCACCCAACCACTCTGGTAAATTTTTTCCCCCAGGCCCGCAGTCTGATAGGGTCGATTTCTGGAAGAGGGGTGAAGTTAAGAATGCATCTAGGTCGGTTGTAAAAGGGGTACATCCCGAGCAGAGGCAGCGGGAGGAAAAGTTATAGGGGGTTTAAAAGTCAGGGAAAGCTATTCAGTATATCTGATGTTTGGTGAAGATTCCCCCTTTTGTTTTTGTTTTAATGAGGGAGTAAAAGGGGGCTCTTTGCCCCCTCAAGGCCCCTTGCTAGAAATGCCGGGCCTTTCCCCCCAGATATAATGTCCAGCACAAAGTGCCTGAATTCATTGTTTCTCCCCAGAAACCGGAGAATCTCGTGTTTGGTGTGCAAATTTCCCTGGCGGGCAGTCCCCCCGGGTACTTTTATGAGTGTCTCCAACTGTGTGAGTTTTTCAGCAAAAAGCAGTTTCGCCGCCGCCCCCTCTTTCCCTTACCTGCGAATTAAAATCCCACGAAGCTTTACTTTTTTAGCGCTTCCCTTTTTAACTGTGGGAGGTAGGATCGTGGAGTGGTCGTCAGGAAGTGTGGGGATGATATAAATGGGGCCACGCAAACCGGCTTTAAGCAGGGACTCATTATTGCCACTAAAGTTTTTGTAGTACTATCCTGAAACCCCCCACAGTGGACGGGGGCATGATCGGACAACAAAATGTTTTCCCAAATTTATGTGTCCCAAATTGGGGGGAAGGGCATGCTGCACCAAAAAATATTCCAACCGCTGTATTAGTATGGGGGGGGTGAATAGAAGGTGTAATCCGGGGTTTGGATGAGTAAGCGCCCACATCGACGAGTTGCAAGCTATGTAAAAGCTTTTTTATTTTATTCAATTTATTTAAGGGCCCGAAGAGTGCCCCGTGAGTATCCGTCCCCGGTTAAGTGTATGTTTAAATCTCCACAGAGGATAATTTTACTTTTGGAAAGATTAAGGTCGTTAAGACCGCGAGAGAAAGGATAGTTTTCCCCGGTTTGGGGAAAAAAGTTTGCTATGGGGAAAAGGGGTCCCAAGAAGTCTTTAGCAAAGACATACTCGCATTTAGGTTGTCTTTATCTATCGATTTTCAGGGAGATTTTTGTGGAAAAAAAAGGCTACCCCCCTTTTGTTTTGCCATCGGGATTGCTGCTGTGACACCAAAGGGGAAAGTATTTTTTATTCGCTTCCCCGGTCTGTATGAGATGCGTTTTTTGTAAACAGAGTCCCCGCCCATGAAAGCTGTATAAACTGGGCCTTCTCTTGGGATATTTAATCCTTAACGTTAAAGGGCAAATCTGGAAAAATTATGGTGACCAGAATAAGAGAAGCAAAAAAAGTAGAGGACTGACTATCACCCCCCGCCCCCCCTGGGTTTTACCACCTCTCTGACATAACATTAGATGACAAAAACCAATGAAAACCCCCTAACCAAACATGTCTAGGCAAAAAAGAAAATATAAACTTTGAGCAAAACTACTGTCCGTGACCCTATCACACTTCGCTACCCATGGGGGGGGGTAAAAAAACAGTAAACACCCCAAAATGTATAGATGTTCGCAACTATGGACCCTGGGGGGTCCGTGGGGCTATCTAGAAAAAAGCATTTATCATGTACTTTAATATCAAAGACATCTGACTATTCACGTGACGTAGCCCGAGGTGGCTTCAAAATTTGCTCCCCCTATTGGGTGTTGTGTAGAAGCTTCTCTTTGACGCTCCTCTTTCCCTTTCCGGGGTAACAACTCTTTGACGCCCTTTAAAGGCGGGTCTTTGGGAAGGAGGGAATAGTCCCCAAAGTCCTGTTTAGAGGAGGACCAATTGGGTTCATAAGTTAACGTTGGGGCCAAATAGTTATTCCCCGTCCAGGAGGGAGACCGCGGTAAATTTTAATGCAGGAAATTGCAGGTCTGAGGGGGTCCGAACGTAACATTGCGTCGTCTGACGGCGGGGGGTGAAAGGAAACCCCCCCCTGTATTTAAAACCGCCTTTTTTGCAACAAAGCGGTTTGCGGTCGCAGGTGGTCTGAGGGGAGGGTACGCCTGGAAGGGCTGGAAAACTGCCCCTTGACTCCCTTTATGTGTAAGATTTGGGAAGCTCCTTGCCTGCTTCTGATGCTTTCTTTAATGGCGTAGTAAGAACGCGGCAAATAAAATCCCTCGGCTTAGAGGGGTCCTGGCTAGGGGGGCCCAAAACCCCGTTTGCTCGGTCAAATTTTATGGGGGAATCACCCCCCTGCCCCGCGTTTGTTTAAGAGTCCGTAAGGGGGTGCACCAGGCTTGAGATTTACAGTTTTGGGGAATCCACGGCTCTAAAATTATTCCTGCGGTTTCCCTTTTTGAATCATCAAATTGGGTTTACTAGGGTTTTTGGCATGGGTTTGTTGGCGTTGCAACAGCTTTCAATGGGAAACGATTGTTGTGTAGTAATTGGGCTGTTTCCAATCTTGTCTTTTGTTGGTATGAGCCCCGTCTGATTAAAAAGTGTGGGAGATCCTGCTTCCAGGCCTTTTAAGATCTTTTTTCCGGTCGTCAGGTCATCTTAGTGGGCAAGGGGGTCGGAGGGGCGTAGCTAGGGGGGCCTTTGAGGGGGGAGAAGCCTTTATCCCTGGTGAAAAGGAAAGAGCCTCAAAAAGGGGGTACCTGCCTTGTGGGGGGTTCAAATTAAACTTAAAAATAATAAAAGTGCACCGAGAAAAAAAATCACACATGCCTCCCTTTCTAGAAAGGTTTCTGATTTATTCACAAAATGGGGTTTTTTTATACCCTTTGCAAATGAGTAGTAAAAGCATCACATGCACCTGGCTGTGAGGGTCTATTGGCACGTCCTTATTCCAGACCCCTCCTCACAGCTCAGGAATGTTTGGACACAGGGTGTAACTTCTGAAGAGTACGCCATCTTGGATTACACGACATCTCTACACAACTACTACCGGCGGCCATTTTGTTTAACACATTAATAACAATAGATATACATACAGCTTTTACATGCTGTACTATATAGGTATGTGCCTATTATACACATAATATATATATACATACACATATATATACATATATTATATATATATATAAATATAAATATATAATATATACACACATACATACACGACATACATGTGTAATGTGAGGTATATAATAAACTAATACATTAAAATAGAGAAACAAAGGATCACACACATATAACCTTTGCTCCCATCCACAACACTGGCGTTAACAGGAGTTTTGTCAGCCAGAGAAGGATAGTCGCCCTCATCCTGAGAGTCGCTGAGAGAGCAGCCATGCTGACTGGCATGGGAGTTGTCTCTTTCAACGCTCCTGTTGTCTGCAGGGTTCAGAATGTTATCCCTGCCTGTCACTTCCGCAAACAGGTCAGCTACAGCGTCCTGAGAGCCCTGTCCAGGGCTGTGTGGAGAAGCTGAATGGGCCGCCGCCATTTTGTGAGGACTGACTGGTGGCCGTGGGGGGGATGGTGCATTGCACAGGGGAGGATGGATCAGGGCCACCCCACGTTGCTGCTGAGAGTCTTTGCACTCCATATTATTAACGGGGCTCTTCCTGCTTGCTGGAGACAGTCTCTCTGTAGGAGGGAGCTCCCCTCTGCCCCTTTGTTCTGTGGGATGCGCTGGGGCCTGCGGCGAGCACTGTGTGCTTTGTAATGGTGACTTCCCCCCCCGGCACCGTCACAGGAGCCGGCTCTCCAGAAATCCCTGAGCGGCGCGCCTCACCTCCTGCTGCCGTTGGCCGGGTCGTCTCTGGCGGCTGCTGGGTCCTGGTGCTGCGATTCGGCTGTTGCTTTGCCCGCCGCTGCTCCGACTCTCTCCCTCCTGCTGCCGCGCGGTGAGCTCCACGCTCTGTGGAGGAAGATGGCGCCCGCTCCGGCGAGGAGGCCTCCGAAGCTGGGGCCGACTCCAAGTCAGCCAGAGGCGAGAAGTAGTTACTGATCGCCACATTAGAGCCCGGACATCCGTTGTCCCCTTCTGCAGCTTTCTGACTCTCCTCGGGCTCATTTTGAGGTAGTTTTGAGTCTTTGATGCAGTGGTCCACACGGAGCTCCTCCACAGCACGTCTGCTCCCTTCACATGCTAAACCATGCCCCCCACGTGTCTTATTTCAACCGTACTAACTATGTAACTGTGTATCAATGGAGCTTCTCTCGGCGTGTTTTAGACAAGTTTCTCTGCGTGTTTTGACTTGTTTTTGGTGCGCTTTTTTGCCCTGGATATTAACTTGTATGAGTGGAAACAGTGTTGAAAACCTGTCCAAAACCTCGTCCAAAACCTCTTCTGAAGAAGCGCGTTTCAGGCGAGGTTTTGATGCTGTTTTGGGAGCTGAAAAATCAGTGTCAAAACAGCGCCCAAATAAACAGTGTGAACATATCCTGAATCTGCACCATCTTCTTACCCACTGACACCGTCTAATGCTCCCTTGTTGCCGGCCTCCAGCCTCTCTTGATAAAGAGCAGCTCCCGTTTATGAAGCAACATCTCAGTCTAGTGGCATCAGGTCATAACAACTGAAGGTAACTGAGCATTGAAGATACACTGCTATTTCCTAAATCCCCATCTAGTGACAGCAGATAGTAGAAAGTTAATAATTGCAGCCACAAAGACGGCAAGTGAACGTCTAATCCAAAAACGTACACATAGGCTGTATGGACAAAACATTGTTTACTTCTTTTTAAATTGGTCATAAAAGACATATTTTCTATGCAACACCTTGGGCAATGAAAAACATAGAAAAAGGGCAGTACTTAGCTGTATACTCTCCTGTTTAGGAGGTGATGATAGCCCCCATAGTAGCTAGTACAGCCGATATACTGAGATGCCCCCATTCCCGCCGCAAAGCGACGTTTGGGAAGGGTACCCCTTTCCCCTTTCTCAAAGCTTGTAAAGGCACGTCATCCCTTTTTTCACGACCATATTACACAGGTGTGCTTCTGTTATCTAACTAAAAAAAATTACTAAACACGTTAAGAACAATATAAATATCTACAGATTGACTCTTCATATAAAGATATTTCCCCGTATTCTCAGAATTGATACGAGTCGTATTACCAAAATTGAAGGGTTTTTCTTTTTTTAAAAAAAAAACCAAAAACCAAATATTCGCTATTTTTAAAATTTTTGGCGTGGCCCTTTTTCGCAACCAATAATTTTTTTGCTTCCGCCCATGGACCTTAAAGGGGTATTTTTGGGGGCTCCCGGGTTTTTATTGGTCCCACTTTGGGAAGTTGCCAACTTTTTGTCACTTTTATTCCAATTTTTTGGGAGATCCCCAAATAAACCCCCCACTTTTGGCATTTGGAATTTTTTTTCCTTTATGGTTTTCACGTACGTGATACAGATGTTATATTTATAGATCAGACTTCTTGGATTGGGAACCAATTTGTGCAACATTTTTTTTTTTTCTACTGTTTGGAAAATGCCCCGAGGGTGATTTGAACGTTTAATAATTTTTTATACTCATAAACTTCCTTTAATTTATTTATTTTTTATTCACATTCAGTCCCCCAAGGCTTTTAGACCATGGAGGCTCTTTTTTGTAACCCCCCCTGCATTGTTTTCATAATAATCCCGAAGGGGTACCAAGATGGGGGTTCTATTTCTTGCAGCCTTGGGAGAAAGTTAAAAGAAAACCCTTATAAGGCAGCTATAGAAGCCTTCAATAGGCTTCCAGCCACCATGGTAACCAAAACACCTGCACCCTCGCATGTTGGGGCGATCGGGGTGGGGAAAATTGCACACACCCCCTCATTTTTTAGAGACCACAAACTCCACGCATTAAAGGGGGGGAACAAACAGGGGCACTATTGCAGGGGGGGGAGCTTAAAATCCTGGCACCCCCGTTCGCAAATGGGGGGCCCCTTTCCCTACAACCCCTTTTTGGGGTTATGTGTACCTGTACATGGCCCGACTGCCCCAGGAAAATAGGTTAAACCCCCGGTTGGCCCCTGAGTATGGCAGACCTGGAGATGGTTTTTAACTGCATATGGGTATGTTCACACGGCTTATTGCTGCACTTACAGTACACGCTGCAATACGCCATGTGTTTTGGACGTCACATAGGTCAGAGTGTACTCCCAAAGCACATGGGGGCTGGTCCCATAGACATGAATTGTCAGCGGCGTGTAAGCACCGAGAACAATTTACCTGTCACGTCTCTCCCCGGGCGTACGATACGATCGTATTTCATGTCGGGGGAGACAATACGTTATCCATAGTTTTCTATGAGAGCTATGAATTACCGTAATTGCGGCGTGCATCTCGCTGCATATAAAGCGCAATAAATGGTGAAATACGCGCAAAATGAGCCGTGTGAACATACCCTAAGAGGCAGAAAAGCAGAGAAAGAGAGGCAGAGTATAGGAGGCATGTGCAGTCATTTACAGGAGCTGTAGGGAGGCCCTAAAATATACTCCACCGGTGGGCCCATAAAAACTCAACTGGTGGCTCCTAGAGTCAATACCACCTGTGGCCCCAAGGCACCGCAGTCCGACATTGCCAGTACATTGCATGTCAGTAAGGGGTTAAAGAATGTTACTGTATCTAGAATTCTAAGGATACATTGTAACAACAGATCGTTTATAGCATTAGACATCAGGTAGTGACAGTGACAGTAATGTAACAAGTGCAATGTATGTGCTGATGATAAGTATAGAACAAAGTTTATTCTTTATGCCTGTCCAAAGTCTTTCCTTATACGGTTTTCCTTCATGTCCATGTTTTTCTTCAACATCTCCTTCCGTGCTGTTCCCGATTAGGCTATTGATCTTAATCATTAAACACCTGTATAAACACAACCATCCCTATAGTAGAAAAACTACAAATTATAGATCAATGAAATATAAAATACTTAGACACATTAAAACAAAACAATATACAATACCAGGATACAGAAGACACCGGGTAAGGATACCTGACCACAGTTATAAATGCTATAGATACTCTGGTGGCTAATAAAAGAGCTAAATATACAAGCAGAGGAAAGCTCCCCCTATATAATAAAGCAGAATCTTACAAAAACAATATACTCAGAGTATATACTATATAATGCAAGCAATACAAATTCTAAGCAATAATATAGCACATAAGTGTGTGCATATCCGGATATACAGGCCAAACACAGAGCCTCAGACACCTAACACGCGTTTCACCGCAGCTTGGTTGTGGATGGTTGTGATATATTGGAGTTCATTGGAAATATTGACCCCTTTTGGTTTTGTGCTTCTTGTATGAAGCCCATTGTTATTGGTGTCTACAATTATCTTAACCAATGCGAATCTCCAATGTGTGGGACGAACGACACAACCTTTACCCCGACCCCTCAGTCGCCATCGGAGGATACTTATTGCAGAGCTGATCACTACCCAGCTTTCCTGGGCACTGCATAGGCTATAGCTGGCTGATGCCCCATCCCCCTGGGTTTCTGTAGGATTTCAGTTTTTTTCTCATTCAAACGATTTTATTCAAAATAAACAAGAAACAGTACAAAGCATACAAGAATATCAGATGCCATACAATTTTCTGACAAGCAAAAGGATCAGATGTTCACATACTATAATCAATACAAATGAATAGATACATGAAGCACAACAGCAAATATACACTGTTCAGATTCACTGAGCGAAAAAAAAGAGAATAGGGTACACTAATACACCTTTGTTGTATAAAATGGAAAAGAACGGAGCTACCCTTATAAACCCATGACAGATCAAAAACTAGAGAGAATGCTTGTCTCTGCACAAAAGTCTTAAAAAAGATAGAGAAATAACAAAATAACTCAAAAACAATCAAAAAAAACGGCTAGGAACAACTCTAGAAGATCCAAAAATCCCACCAAATATGGGTCATAGATGCAACTGCCGAACCACACCTCCAACAGCTGTTCGGAACTGTGGGGTATAAGTTATGAAGGAGAGAGGGCACCCGGTACCAACGCGAGGTGACTTTAAAGTTGAGATCCTGAAATTTACATGAGACCAAAGACTTATAGGATAATATATATGACTGATCCCATTCCTCCTCCGTTATGGGTCCCCCGAGTTCCCCGCTCCATCCATCACGATAACCAGGGGTTGACTGCATCATTGTTTGCAGAATCAATCTATAAGGCTATGTTCACACGGCTTATTTGCGGGGCGTAATTACGCCCTGAAATTACGCCGTGTGGACGGGGGCGGGGCAGGAAGGGGGGGGGCCGGCACCTCGCCGGCCCATAGACTATCATTGCCAGCGGCGCATATTCGCCGCTAGTTTAATTCACATGTCACTTTATCTCCCCCCGCGGGGGATTCGCAGAGCAGGGAAGGAGACGTAATCCATAGTTTTTCTATGAGAACTGTGGATTACCGCAATGACTGGGACGTATTCCAGCCGTAATTCGCGCACTACGGCGTGTAATTACGGACTGAATTACGTCCCATTTTAAGCCGTGTGAACATAGCCTAAATTTGAGCAGTACACATGGATTCAAATGGGGTCAACGCTCTATGAAAGCTTAAAGAAGATTTATTTGCCCCATGGTAATGCTGGATCCTCAGGTAGTTGAGCCATGACTGCGCCGGGGAACCCAAGAGATGCGCAACGTCAGAAAACGGACGCAAACCCGAGTCCAAAGGACTTCATGCATAACCGTCCAGTCTACCCGATCGAAGGCCTTTTCAGCATCAATAGAAAGCAACATACAAAGCCTACTAGTCACTCGGGCTAAATGAATGATACTAAACGTCTTGAGGGTGTTGTCCCTGGCTTCACGTGTACCAAATCCCCCAAGATACTATTGAGAAGCAAAGCAAGTAACTTGGCGAAGATCTTTGCGTCCGTATTTATTAAAGAAATGGGCCTATAACTTGAGCACAAGGAAGGGTCCTTGCCTTCTTTGGGACAACCGTTATAAATGCCTGCAAAAAGAAGGGGGGAAGGGACACTTATCTGAGACTGAATTGACCGAGGCAAGCAAGGGGGACTCCAGCTCCGCACTCAGAACCTTAAAAACTTTCGCAGTATATCCGTCCGGCCCCGGACTCCTCCCGGCAGGAAGGGACGCAATCGCTTGCCGCAGCTCTTCTGGCGTAAAAGGGTCTTCAAAGACCTCCAACCTAGCTGCGGGAATTTTAGGTAAAGCGGTTTCGGAGAGATAACCTTGTAGAATCTCTGACTTGGAGGCATTAGGGGAGGTTGTAAAGATCATGATAGTATAATTTATTTCGGGCGTGGTGTGGGCTAACTTACCCGAGCAATCTTTAATTGAAGGGACGAAACGTGAAGCTCTTTTATCTCTGAGCGCTCTAGCTAAAAGCCGGCCTGGCTTATTGCTCCATTCATAGAACCTACTGGAACAGATTTTTCTATAGTGTCTAGACTTCCTATCCAAAGGTTGGAGGATATCATGATGAGTCTGGGTTAGCAGTCTCAAGTCAGATTCCCCCTGCTTGTCTTTATGGACAGCCTCCAGAGCGCTCAGCCTGGACAAAAAAGACCCAAGATTAGCTGCCGCCTCACGCTTCAATCTGGAACCATGCTTAACCAAAACCTGGCGTAGGACACATTTGAGGGATTCCCATGTAATCGGGTCTGGGGTGGTGTCTGAACTATGATCATCCATGAAATATTGGATGGTCTGCTTTAAGTCGGACAAGCAGAGAGAGTCATTAAGCAAGGACTCGTTTATCCACCAGGTGAATGCCTTACGGGTTGCATTAGGCAGGGACAAAGTGCAGTGGATCGGCGCGTGATCAGATAAAAGAATGTTATCAATGGAGAGAGATACCACGTCAGAAAGAAGCGAGTGTTGCAGAAAGATATAGTCGATGCGACTGTATACTTGGTGCGGAGGGGAGTAATAAGAGTAGTCACGGGTAGTAGGATGGGTGAGCCTCCAAGCATCGCACAACTGCATGTCTCCGAGAAGTTTTCTAATTTTATTGAGTTTACTTAAGGAAAGTGCTGAGTTTCCCGGAGAAGTGTCCAGGGCCGGCTGGAGAGCCGAGATTAAAAGTCCCCACACACAATGAGTGCGCCTTGCGCAAACTCATTCAACTCGTCCAAAGTTCTGTTCAGAAAAGAGAGTTGACCCTGATTTGGGGCATAGACGTTTGCAATGGTATAGAGAATACCCTCTCTATCACATTTAACGAAGATGTATCTGGCTTCTTCATCTTCCCTAACCTCCAAAATACGAAGGGGAAGGGATTTATGGAATAGGATTGCTACCCCTTTAGTTTTGGTGTCTCTATTACTACTGTGGCACCAGGTAGGATAGTACTTATTTTTCCAGGTCGACAGATGGCCACGAAGGAGATGTGTCTCCTGGATACAGAAGATCTGGGTCCTAAGCTTGTGCATGTGAAATAAAATCTGAGCCTGTCTTTCCGGTATATTAAATCCTTTAACATTGAAAGAAGAAATTTTAAGGGATTAAGGGACGTCATCCCTTAACGTAATGTCAGCACTATTTCGCTCCAATGAGTGCCCTAGCCAGTGGATAACAGAGCGTAACAACACAGTTTGGGAGACTTCCGGTTCTGGCGCTGGCATGAGGAGGTGAGCGCACAGAGCTCTCCACTGGCCTCCCGCTAAATCCTGCACAACAGCCGCCCCGGCGGGCGCTGACCGTCTCCCGCAGTTCGGGCCCTGCATCCCCGCCGCACAGCTGATAAGCGGATGGACAGGTATGCATCTCCCCTGCCGGCCCGCACACCACGAGGGGAAGGCAAGATGGCGGCTCGCCGTGGGACCCCTTTTGAGGGAACGGCCCCAGGCGCAGGCCCCGACCTCGAATGCGCCGCAAACCCCCAACAATCCCGCCGGCCA
>JAODAL010072162.1:0-15230 GCA_025379985.1 Phyllomedusa bahiana
CGGTTCGAAAACCAAAAAAATTAAAAAATTTTGGTTTAAATCCCTGTTAAAGGCGGGGGGACTTGTTTTGGGGTGAAGCAAAAGTCAGGGTGTAGACAAAACTGCTGTAAAAAATGGGAACCACGCCCCAGAAACAGCCCCCCTGTGCCCAAAAGTCACCCTGCCCTGTAACCACCCCTCGCCCACCCTGCCCATAACCCAGACTCCCTGAACCTTTATGCACGCCCCCCCCTTCCATGTCATTTCTACTCCAGCCCCCTACTGTTTCCCATAGATGACATCCTCTTCCTTCGGGTAATGCCCCCCCCCTTCCCGGGGGTCACACTTTCCGGACCAAAATGGTCCAAAAGCACTGTATGTCCAATTATGGAAGCAGTACGGGGATAAATAGCCCAGACCCCCAGCCCCTACAGGGGGAAACCTAGGGTACGAGAAAAAAGATACAGTGGGGGAGGCTCTAACGCTTGAGGATGACAAGAAGGAAGAACAGCGGGATGACCAATGAAAAGTCAGGAAAAAGCGGCTTGCGCGGGGGGGCACACCAGCTGGCCCATGCACGCACACCCGGGAAGGACCCTGGGATATCATGCCCCAGGGGGAGGGGGTCGGAAATTGCCCCGGCAACCCCCCTGACCACAGGCCTCACTGAAGGGGGGGGGGTGCGAAGCCCAAACCTATTTGTTACATTCCCCCCAAGTAAAGGGCCTCTGTCTTACGGGTAAAATTACCCCCCCTGAGAAAAAAACCATCCCTATTACAGGAAAAAGCCCCAGGTTGAAAAAAACACACAGACACTTGAAAGTTTTAAATTTTAAAACAGGGATTCAGAGGGGCCCCCATTGGGCCAACCCTCAAAAGCCTTTAGATATGGATAGATCACCCTCCTCCAATTGAATGTTTAAACAGCTGACCTGAAGAATCACCAAGATTAGGAGGAATCAGCAGATTTCCCAGTTTTTCTCTGATCTGGGTTTCTCCTCCTTTTAGAAACCAATGCTGGGATCGCCCGGGGACCGAAGGGAGGGCCTGTGGAACCATAGAACAGCGAAGAGGGTTCGGGAGTAAAAACTCTCCCAAGAGTTTGGGGTCTTCAGTTGAAAAAGCATCAAGAAAACTGCCCGGGAATGTGGGATAAGGTTTTTCCTTGTGAGGGGGCCCAACTATGAAAAACCCCTGGAGCTACAACCAAGACCACCGCTTACTTCTTGAACTGAAACAGAAAAGCACTGCCCCCCCAAAAACAAAGAGGGGACACACAAGCCCAGATATCGGACCCCCGTTCCTATTTTTCCATTTCCCAAGCCCAGATTTCCTAGGACAGGGGGTTCACCCCTCTGAAAAACGGTATAGGGATGAAACAATCCCTTTCCCCCCTTTGAAAAAAATGCTTGAGTCCCTTTCCCGAAGCTGAAAAAACCATGCCCGGGGCTCCCGCATAGGACCCGGACTCCAAAGACCTTCAAGCTCTTGTATCGGGGAAAGGGGAAGAATGCCCGGGAGTTTTAGCGCAGGCCCATGCAGGCCGAAACAGACCAGTTGGAGACTACTCTGCAAGACTGGACCCAGCTGCAAGGGGAGGAACCTTCCAGTTTACAAGCTGTAGTTGCAACCCAAGTGCTGCTGGATAAAACAGTGGATATCGTAGTCGGACACTCCCTCGTCATGCTGGCTCCACGTGACATCTCCGCCATTCTCAACCACAACATCTCTCAGCAGCACAGCGTCTCAGGCTTCAGTGTTCCTCTCCGCCGATAACGTCACTCTTCTGCGCTGTTGTGTTCTTCATCCAGTCACCTTACTTCCCCTTCCTCAAGGGGGATGAGGATGAAGAGGAATCGGAAGAATCCGGTGCACATGAATAGAGCCATGATTGCTTTGAAGCCATGAAGATAGAAACCTTTCATTTGAACCCGGATATGGTTCTTTTTGTGGATGGATCCAGATTTGCAGACAGTGCAGGACGATTTCACACACGGGATATGCCGTGAGCACATCACACGCAGTGTTGGGAGCATAAGTCTGCCATTGAAATAAGTCAGCCAAGAAGACGGCAGTGACGTTTGGCAGAGGGCAAAAGGCCAACATATATACGGACTCAAGATACCTTTCGGGTCTGCCCATGACTTTTGGACCTATTTGGAAAGCACGAGGTTTCTCACGGCTGCGAGAACCCCAGTGAAACATGGACAAGCCATTCAGGTACTGATGGATGCACTGCTGCTGCCACAGACAGTGACTATACTGAAAATCAAGGCACATGCGAAGCTGAATACAGAAGACGAAACCACTTGGTTGACCAAGCAGCCAAACAGGCCGCAGAAGGTGAGAAAGGGGAACCAAGTCAGCTGTCAGTGGTGCAAGAGGAAACTTGCACCCAACCTGCAAGGAGACTGCTGGCCAAGATGCACGAACAAGCTCCACTGGAAGAAAAGGAAATCTGGAAAAAGAAGGAGCCAAGAAAACGAAGAAGATGGTCATATGGATAGGGAGGCGACCCTGCTTGCCACGGCGCTAATACCCAGCTGTAGTGCAATGGGACATGGAACGGGATCTGAAGCACGGACGCTTAAAGTGGCAGAGAAACAGTCATGCCTGCCATGACAGCCTGCCCTTAGCTTGGTTAGAGTCAGGCACACGCCCCGGGATAGTTAGCTCTCTCGCCCTATGAGATCCTGTTAGGCAGTGCCCCAAGGCTAGGTGCATATTTCCCTCAGCAGTTGTAGCTACAAAACGATGCTATGACCTCTTATGTGACTGCAGTGGTTAAAGAGTTGTCGCTAATGCTTTCTAGAGTTTTCCATTCCAGATCCAGACGTTGCTGCTCATAAGCTACAGCCTGGAGACTGGGTCTACGTGAAGAAGTTTGTGTGTAAAACCCTAGAGCCGAGGTTTGAGGGCCGTACCAAGTCCTGCTGACCACGACCACACCTGTCAAGGTGGCAGGAAAGCCCAACTGGATCCACGCTTCACACTGTAAAGATCGCTCCAGCCCCCAGAGATGAGGCAGATGCTGCGTTTACTGATGTTAAGTAGTTATGTTGCTTTAACTCTTGGTCAGAACCCATGCATATATTTGTGTGTGACGGAGGAGTACTGGGGACCCTCTTGCTATTACTGGGGTGCTGTGGGTTGGAACACAGGGAAGACTAGGGGGTATAGACCACAGACTGCCTTAAAGAGGAAAGACAAACTAGGAAAACCTCTACTCACTAGGATGAGGTTGATAAAGACAGGAACCTGTTGAGAACAGGAGTAATCCAGGTAAAGCATGCCCCTAACGCTAGCTATTGAAGACCCTCAAGAGACTGATGGTGGCATGTATGTCCTGGGATTCCATATATTAAGTGAGGGTTCAGAAGATAGAGACACAGTGAGAGCCAGGAGGAGAAGAGAAACCTCCCCAAAGGGCAGCTTTGACCCCCATTTGTATATTGATGCTATAGGAGTCCCAAGGGGGGTCACTGATGAGTTTAAGGCAAGGGACCAGGTAGGTCGCTGGAGGTTTGGATCTCTGCTACCAATAATCACTGTCACCCAAAACAGGAGAAAACCTGCTGTACTTCTTATCCCGATAATACGGGAAAGACAATGGGAAGGTCATTAAAAAAGCTAGATGATTCTTCTCAGAAGAATTAATGCGTTACTCAGGCCATAGATCACCCCTGGGAGCAGTGGGTCACTTCATGGTTTAAGGGTTGGCAGGGAATGCTTGCCCAGATAGGTATTGCCATATTGATTGTGTTGCTAATACTTGCTCTAATTGTTTGTTGTGTTCTCCCTTGTTTGAGGAAACTATTTGTGAAAGCTGTGGACCAGACTACTCCCATCAGGGGACGGTTCTGTCTGCGGTTTGCGGATTCGGTTGTCCCCCTTATCCATTGAATGCTCTAAAACTACAGCATCTTATAGAATAAGGTAACAAGGACAGCAGCGCTGGAAACAGAATGTCTGAACCTTGCTTTGTGCTGCCACTCAGAGGGGGGGGCATAACCTTATGGACAGGTTCCCTTTAAGTTTTTTGATAGTTTTCGGATGGGAATTACAGGGACCATTAGAAAATTAGCGCGTGTGATGAATAAAGCAACGCATCATAAATTCTTTGGCGATTTGTTGACAGTGATTTTTCCAGCAGTTTTCAAATCCCGAAAAAACGTCTGAGAAAACGACTGAAAACCTTGTTGCGTGGTGGGTTAGGCACTGTTCACACGGTTATTGGGAGTAATTGCGGGGACGGATTTCGCCCACAATTACGCCAGCTCCGTGCAGCAGAATACATAGTTCTCTATGAGAATTGTGGATTACCGTAATGCCTGGGACGGATTTCAGCCGTATTGGAGCGCAATATGGCTGAAATCCGTGCCCGAAATAAGCTGTGTGAACATCGCCTAACCCTAAGAAATGTAAATAAGTCTCCTTCTCCAAGATAAGGACCTTACCTCAACAGCCTGACCACTACTACAGCCTGTAAGAGCAGTGGTGGTCGGTAACTAGGGATGCTTGGGTACACAAGCAGGAGAGAAGATCTGCTCCTAACTGACGAGAAGAAATATTAGAACAGTAATGTATTTAGTAATAGTCTTTGTTTACCTCTGAATACATGTTTAAAGGTAATTAATGAAATGAGAATACCCCTTTAACATCTACTAATTCTTTTTTTCTCCGGAGCTACCTGGAGAGGTAGAACCAGAACAAGCCAAAAACACTTGTGGAACTGCAGACCAATCTCCAGCAGGACACTGACGCAGTGGACCCGGATGTGCTGGCCAACACTTCCCTAGACATGGTTCAGTATGCTTGAATACAAATGGCAGAAAAGAAAATTTCTAAACTTACTAGTCACCAGACCAAAGGTTTGACACACCTTCTCATTCAAGAGATTTCTGTATTTTCTTGAATATAAAAATGTAGATTCACACTGAAGGCATCACAAAATTAAGAATTAACACATGTGGAATGTTCTATTAAAACAATAAAAGGTTGAAAACTGATAAATCGTGTCTTCTATTCTAGGTCTTCAAAGCAGCCTCCTTTTGCTTTTGATTACTGACTTTGCAACCCTCTTGGCATTCTTCTTGAGGTGCTAATGTAGTCACCTGAAGGTTTTCACTTCACAGGTCGTCCTGTCAGGTTTAATTAAGAAGGGATTTACTTGGCCTTATAAATGGGTTGGGACCATCAGTGTGTTGTTAAGTAGTCAGGAGGGATTCACAGCTGATAGTCCTCTGAATGGACTGGTAGAATTTCTATTATGGCAAGACAAAAAGCAGCTAAGTAAAGAAAAACGACGTGGCATAATTTTTTAAGAAATGAAGGTTCTAGTCAGTACGAAAAATTGGGGGAAACTTTGAAAGTGTCCCAAGTGCTGTGGTAATAACTATCAAGCACTACAAATGAAAACTGTCTGCATGAGGACCGCCCCAGGAAAGGAGACCAAGGAGTACTCTGCTGCGGAGGATAAGTTCATCTGAGTCACCAGCCTCAGAAATCGCAGGTTACAGCAGCTCGGATTAACGAGACCAGGTCAATGCCACACACAGGTCTAGCAGCAGACACATCTCTAACAAACAACTGTTAGAGGGCTGTGCTGCAGCAGCGCTTCATGGTAAAAATAGCTGTAGGAAAACCACTCCGGCTCAAGACAGGAACAAGCGAGAGACTTGTTTGGGCTAAAGGTAACACAAGGAGATGGACATTAGACCAGTGGATATCTGTGCTTTGGTCTGACGTGTCCAAATTTGAGATCTTTGGTTCTAAACCACCGTGTCTTTGGCGAGCAGAAAAGGTGAACGAATTGACTCTACATGCCTGGGTTACCGTGGAAGCATTGGAGGAGGAGGTGTGATGGTGTGGGGGGGCCTGGTTCCCACAGTGAACCATGGAGGAGGTAGTGATGGTGTGGGGAGGCCTGGACCCACTGTGAAGCATGGTGGAGGATGGTGGATGGTTGTGTGGGGGGGGCTTGCTGTTGACTCTGTTGGGGATTTTATTCAGTAAATTGGAAGGAATACTGAACCAGCATGGTTTCCACAGCATCTTGCAGCGGCTGTATTCCATCGGGTTTGCCGTTTACGTTGGAACCAACCATTTATTTTTCCTACAGGTACAATGACCCCAAACACCTCCAGACGGTGTAAGGGCTATATGACACGGAAGGAGAGTGATGGCTGTGCAATGCCAGAAGGACCAGTCCACAGGTCACTAGACCTGAACCCAATCGAGATGGTTTGGGGTGAGCTGGACCGCAGAGAGAGGTGAAGGCAAAAGGGCCAACAGAAGTGCTAAGCATCTCTGGGACACTCCTCATAGATGTTGCAGACCATTTCAGAGTGACTACCTATTGAAGCTCATCAGAGAAATTGCCAAGAGCTGTGCAAAGCAGTAATCAATCGCAAAAGGAGGCTCTTTGAAGAAACTAGAATATAAGACCATATTTTTCTGTTGTTTACACTTTTTAGATAAGTATATAATCCAATGTGTTAAATTCTTGTTTTGTTGCCTTCAGTGTGAATCTACAATTTTTTTCATTCAAGAAAATACAGAAAACTCTTGGAATGAGAAGGTGTGTCCAAACTTTTGGTCTGTACTGTGTGTTGGGATATGAGTTTGATTGTCATAGAGTTGTAATAGGTTGAATAGTTTAAAAGTCATTCACAGTTTTTTGGGTACCACCACAAATGGCACAGCTGGTATTTGTAGCACAACCACAGCACTAAACATATAGGGTTAGTCAATCCATAAAATGTAAGAGAATAAGACTAATACTAGCAACCTCCTGATACATTGTTCCGCTGACTGCCCAATAGCCAGAAAAGACTCGTCTGGAAACGAGAAACGAGTTCTGCCTGGCAACTTTTGGGGACCTTAAGATAGGTGGAAGTCCCACCCATGGAACCAGCAGCGATTAGACATATAGATATGCCATAAATGTCTGGAACTGGCATACACCTTTAAGACTTTTACCTGTATAATGCCTGCTGGCAGGGAAGTGGATTTTGCTAGCAAATTTCCAGTTTTACTCAACAAGTTATCTTCACCATCTTCCTCATCGTCTTCGTCGTCATCGTCATCATCATCATCATCTATAAAATAAATTTTTAGTTTGTAAAAAAACTGCAATGGCAGTTAAAGGGGTTTTGCCAAGAAGTGATTTCCTCGCCTAACAGGCTGATACTTCCTCTTGAAGCCTTGAAAAAAGTGAGCGTTGTGTTTCTGTGGGTAAATAAAAAAAACAAGTACCTATCCTGTGAAGCTTATCGCTCACCCCCATGCAACGCTCTGAAGGTGTATTCGTTTCTGTAGTTGAGCAAACATGTTTGGCTAAACACAGAGGAGAACTGTTATAGGGGGCACAAGCGATACGGGTTTTGATTTCCTCCATCTTATGTGATCAGGAGTAAAGATAAGCTCCGAAGACACGCAGCTTCACGACTGCAGACAGGGGGGAGGGAGGAGGGGTGTGAGCAGAGAGTGTTCTACATGTTTTACTCAGATAATTACATTTCACACCTGCGGTTTCTCTATACAGCAGACACAGCTCTGACAGAGACGGGAGAAAACAAAGCAACGTGCAGATGCCCAGTAACAATGCTTTTTTTTTCTCCCCATCCCTTCAAAGCTCGTTCCTGTGTCCTGCCATCAGATAAGAAGTGCAAACACCGCAATCGCGGCCAGGAGGGCTTGGCGATCAGTCCTGGTTGCAGCTAATGTAAAACTGTCAGGAAACTAAGGGCATCTATGTCAGGCTGCAGCACTCAGAGGCTTCACTTTTTTAAATCACATATATTTAGAAAAGTGATTAAATACCCATTTTGGAAGATCCCACGTCAACATTAGATCGTGGCAAAACCCCTTTAAGACTTGTTGCAGAAATGGTTGTGTCCTCTGTTACTCACAATAAGGATTGGTGGGAATTCTGGTACATGAGTTTTGGCATCAAAATGAGCAAAGATTTTTAGAGTGACGTACTCTTTCTAAAAAGGTGGTAGCAATTGGCTGGATGGGGGATCGCCCACTCTCTTCTCACCTCATAGATTATACATTGGTCCTAACTTGCCAACAACTTTACTGGGCAGCGCTGGCATTGAAGCTCACTTTCATGCAGCTGTTGCTTTACTCTTAGGGTATGTTCACATGGTGTAATCGCTGCGCGCATTTTGCCACATATTTGCGCCGCAATTATGGTAATTCTTAGCTCTCATAGAGAGCTATGAATTACGCCTTGTCTCCCCCGGCATACAATACGATCGTATGCCGAGGGAAACAAGTGACAGGTCACTTCTCAGCACGTACTTCCAAAACACACAGTGTACTGCGGCGCGTACAGTACGTGCCCCAGTACGCTGTGTGAACATACCCTTAAAGGAGTTGTCTCCCTACAGGGTTTCAAAGGATGCATGAATTAAATACTCTGTCATTCTGGTTCAGACTGTTAATTTGCTATAAGCTCCATATGCTTGTACTAGCTCTTGGCCTGTTCAGGTTGCTAATTAATCAGATTAGCTTCTCAAACTGACCACAGGACTTCTTAATCTGATCCCCATACAAAAAGCCCTAATTTACAGTTCTGTGTACTTGAGATAAATGAAAGCTTTTTTACGCCTGGCAGCAATGGACACTGCCCTGACCTGTGTGATGACTCACTCATGTTATTCATTGAACACAGCAGGGGGTGTTTGTTTACAGGTCGGTTACTGGGGAACTGAAATAGCCAGGGAGGTCAAAAATTCACTTGTATCTCATTAGGGAAACAAGAGGAACAAAGCAATATATTTGGAAAATGTCTTTATTTTGTGTTCCCTACAATTTGAAAGCTATTCTTTGTAGCGAGACAACCCCTTTAAGGCTAGTCTTAAAAATGTGTTCCCACCATGCACTTTGATGGCAGCTCTCTGGGATCTACACCAGCCAGGGCACATGCTCTCCAAAGTCTTGGCTCAGAATGGCGAGCCGGTTGTGTTTGAGCAGTTCTCTCCATTCTGTTCTATGGTAGTTCTGAATATGGTTGAACATTTTCAACCAACAGACTTTTCTCCGGTTCCTTCAGGAGCCGAGTGAGCTGGTATTCTGAATGGGAAGAGGGGAAAAGCCGCGGCCATGTCTCCTGATGGGTAATCACCCCTTATAAGAAAATAATTGGACACAATAAAACCCAACATACTGAGGAAACCATGTAAAGGAAAGTATAGGGTCAGTTTCTCACTCACTCACCTTCTTTAGCTCTTTTTTTAGGATCTCTGGAAGCCCAAGATGGAACCCCACCCATTGCTTTCTGGAACCTTGCAGATGAAGAAAGATCAACACATTACACCAGATTATACGTTGCCTCATTGAAGCTGCGATGTTAAAGCAGATACAAGTTCAGTTGTGAATAACCACAAAAGGAACTCATGTTCCAAGCGTTTCGCCTGGGTTTTTATATTATATATATATATACTGATATATATCATATATATATATATATTTATTATAAGTCCATACCCATGAATCCCCTACTGAAGTAAGAAAGCAGAGACACGTATTAGCCACCTACTCTTGCTGTAGTCTGATTTTAAGCTGCGTCTTCCTTAACGTCTTCTCCTGGTTACTTTTCATCAGATCTTTCCTATAGCGATGGGTCATTTCAATGCTGCAGATACAAAGACAGCCAAATCATTTACAGCCAAAGACCTTTAGAAATGGCATAAACATGTAGGATAATATTGCTGCATCTGTTACTGATTTGCCAAACTTAAAGGGGTGTTCTCATATCAGTAATTGCTCTGTGATTTATAAAACTTTGCAGCGTATATGCTGTGTGTAAAATGTACCTTTTCTCCTTGCTGCTCCATTATCTCAGTTTAGTTTCTAGGGTTCCCAGCCCCTTGTGCTATGCACTGACAGGCTGCGGAGATCGCTGCATCTTAGCGACATGTGCCGTATGTCCAATTCACTGTCTTAACTGTTCACTCACTATCGCTGCATGCTGAGCAAAGTGCAGGCGCTAACAAGCAAGTCTTACTTACCTTAGCTTTGAGTCCTGCTGGCAGAACTTACTAACAGTAAAGGGCCTTATGGGAAAGGAGCGGAGAAGCTCAAGCGCCCTCTGTTGGGAAGATCTCTCCTATCTGAGACACTCATTGCCTCCCACTCAGCCAAGCCAACAAATTACTAACAGTAAAGGGCCTTATGGGAAAGGAGCGGAGAAGCTCAAGCGCCCTCTGTCGGGAAGATCTCTCCTATCTGAGCCACTCATTGCCTCCCACTCAGCCAAGCCAGCCAGTATTGCTCTGCTCTGTACTGACGAGGGGCAAAACCCCCGAAACAGCTGTATACAGATGGGTAGATTTGGCTTGGCAAATTATCCCTTCTTGCTTTCCAAAGACCCAGTGGTCAAAAGCAATATTGAGGATTTGTACATCCAATAGAAGGGAGCTTCGAGCTTCTCAGCTCCTTTCCCATCATCGCCTTTGATATGCAGATTACTTCGTGGAGGCAAAAGGCAATGTCGAATTCCCACCACCTATATAGGCGCTCTCTGTAAGGAGAGTTTTCCCTTTTGAGCCACTCATCGCCCCTCCTTACTCAGCCAAGCAGCATCGCTCTGCTCTGTTTGACTGTGTTAGGCCAAAACTCCGGAAAGGCTCTGTTACAGATTTTTTTTTGGGGTGATGCTTTTGGTTGGCTTAATATCCCTTCTTGATTTTCCAAGACCCAGTGGGTTAAAAGCAAAAATTGAGGATTTGTTTACATCAATAGAGAGTGCTTGAGGCTTCTCGGCTCCATTACCCATAATGCTTGTGATATGCAGATGCTTCGTGGTGTGCAAAATAGGCAATTTCGAATTCACACGGGACTATATAGGTTCTCCCTAAGGAGAGATCTTCCCCAACAGTAAAGGGAGCAGAGGACAGCAGTTCAGAGCTGGGGGCTGCTTATTGCTGTCATGAAAATGATGACTGCAGCTTTGTACAGTTTACATAGTGCCTCCTGGGTTCTAACTATAATCATTACCATAACAGCAAGTACACAGCTGGAGGGATTACACAATGTCAGCACATAAAACCTAGCAGTGATAACTGTGGAGGGAAGTCCTATTTGCAATGCAGTCTGGGACTTGTAGGGAAAAGATGTTGGAGAACTATTGACCCTCCCACAAGCAGGAAGTGTCACTGTAAAAAGTGGATCTTATGATAAATGAATAAGGCAAAAGAAAAAAAACACATAAAAGGTAGTGGAATATCTTTACTTTAAAATAAGAATGCAGTTAAGAGTGCTCTATGAAATCTTTAAACTCCCGGATAACCCCTTTAAGCCTTTATGTGGCTATGGCAGTGGAAAACTAAAAATAAAATGTATGGCTCTTGGAAGGTGATGAAAAAATGAAAATAGCCCTTAGGTGGATAAAGTATCAGCTGTCTAATAACAGAGAAGCTTGCAGTGTTAGGCCTCGTTCACACGGCTTATTTCTCCGCGGATTGGCGCCGTATCGCGCGCCGGATTTGCGATTCGTTCGGCGCCAAATCGTCCGGAATTAATTAGGTTAATCCACTGCTCTCATAGAGAAGAGAGAGAACAGTGGATTCCGTCGCTCCTCCCGCTCGGGCAAATCCGCCCGGGGCGGGGGGGGGGGGGGGGGGGGGGAGATGTGACATGAACATTTTTTACGGCGCGTTACACGCCGTTAAACAATGCATTTGTCTATTGGGGCCGTGGGAGCGCGCCACGCCACGCTCCGGCCCCGCCCCTTATTCACGCCGGATTTGTGAGCGCACAAATCCGTCGTGAATAAGCCGTGTGAACACGGCCTTACACATTAATACTTTGGTGCCCTGCAGCGGACAGTAGTGACATCACATTGGGCACGCTGGTCATGCTAATGATGCCCAATGAGACCTCCGCTCTCCACACACGTACTTTGACTGCATCACAGAGATCTATGTGGCTTGATCGAAACACAGACTATTTCTGGGTCGAGTCTCTGCGGCCACCTGCTGAACTCCAGAGCACGCCAGCTATGTTGCAGGACATAATTATAATGTACTATAGGTACACATTATAATGTTACTAGTATTTGAGTATATATCAGTACATTACAGTAAAAAAAAAAATCTAAAATCTATAAAACAAAGTACAGGCAGTCCCCGACTTACATCCGTCCCCTAGTTACAAATAGAGACTTTTGGGGCATGGACTGGGCGGTGCTGACATCACACACTGAGTCACGCCCATAATATCACAAGTGCCAGCGTGCCACAGCAGCACATCAGATACAGAAATTGAGGTGATATCTTCTAAACAGGGGCCACAAATAGCAAAACAATTGTTAAAAATGTTCCCTGCACTTTCCTCAGCTAAAAAAAAACAAAAAAAAAAACATTTCGCTGGAGTTACTTTAATAAAGCTTCTGTTCTGACTTGCAATACTAAATTCAACTTAAAAGGGTTGTCTCACTACTTTATTATCTGACCTTAGTCTGTTTTCTTGGTTTCATTTTGAATTCAGGGCGTGTTTATGGCTTCTACTAGGCTGCGTAGAACAAGGTCTGTAGTAGCTACAGCAACCTGTTGTTGGCCAGACCTATCAGGGAGAGAGTAAAAACAGGTCTGTGCTATAGCGACCTGAGGTGCTGATGGTAGGCCCTACAAGAGGGATATCTCAGAATAGTAGGACACTGCTTAAATGGATATATTATATTGCAAATTGACTTGTTTTTGAGATCTTTACATAAAAAGCAATCTTGTAGTGAGACAACCCCTTGTTTAAGAACAAACTACCGTCCTCTCCCGTTTCGGAACCAGGGGACTGCATGTATTTGTCCTGAAACTAGACAAACAAACCTATCCTGAAAAAAACAGGAGCATGAAAGTTCTGAACAAAAGTGACAAAATCAAAAAAGCGGTTTTGATGCCTGGTCCTAAAGGGGTTAATACAAAGGCGTATTTAGATCTGGCAGCATACCGTTCTGTAACCTCATCATCTTCATCAGACCAAGCTGGTTTCTTCTCAGGAGCGGCAAGGTCATGTTCATCTTCATCATCATCTTCTTCATAAGTTGATCTCAGGGCAGATTTTCCAGCAGGCAACTCTATCTACAAGACAAAACCCCACATCACTACTAGACAAACACAAAATCCTTATACACCCATCAGCCACATAGTAAAACCACAGAAAGGTGGACTGAATAATGCTGATGACAATTGTCCCTGTCATGGGGTGGGATGTACTAGGTAGCAAGTGAGCAGTCAGTTCTTCCCCTTCCCACCCGGCAATGTGTATGGCCACTAGAGGAACATTTCCACAAACCACCAGACTACAGTGGCCACCGACTGTAACTGATAACATCTCGCTTCAAAGTCAAGGACTGAAGAGAACTAGGTATCAAATTAAAACTATACCTTGGAATCGCCGAGGAGCTTGTCCACAAATTCATCCTCCCCACCAAAGACCAGGTCCTCCAGACACTTCTCCTCCGGTGGTTTATTCGCCAGCTTTTCCAAGTTCTTAGCCTTCAGGACCTCTTCTGGTACTGCGTGGTGTGAACGATTCCCCGGCCTCTTTTTCTCAGGACGGCCGTGAGCCCCTTGGCTCTTACGTTTTGTTGACTGCATTTCTCTTCTAAAGCTAAAAGACACATGAAGCAACATGAACAAAAGAGGTTCACCACCGAGCAGCCCTTAAAGGGGTTTTGCCACAAAGTAAAGTTAACGTGGGAAGCTTGCAAATGAAATAACAAATATTTTCACCATTCATTACACTGTGTTCCAAATTATTATGCAAAAAGTGTTTAGGAGTGATAAGGTAAGATTTTTTTGTTTGTCAGTTAAACTCATTGATGGTGATGTGTGTCAGGACTCTTTAGCACAGATGTCTGCAAATGCTTTCAGTGAAATAATTAGTTTGGCAGGTGTGTCCAATTAAAGGCAAGACTTCTTAAGAAGGCTGTCCCACATTATTAAGCAGCCTACATTTTCAGTCAAAATGGGAAAGAAAAAGGATGTGTTGGCTGCTGAGAAGCAACAAATTGTGGAGTGTTTAGGTCAAGGGATGACTACAATCAACATTGCCAAGACACTTCATCATGATCATCGTACGATCAAAAAGTATGTAGCTGATTCACAGCACACACGTGTGCGTGCTGATAAGGGAAAATTGAGGACTCTTTCCAACAGGCAATTATGTCATGTTAAAAGAGCAGCTGCAAAAATGCCTTGTCATAGCAGCAGACAAGTTTTTGAAGCTGCTGGTGCCTGCAACGTCCCCCGAACAACAAGATGCTGGGTCCTTCAGAGGTTTGCAGTTGTGTGTAAGCCATCCTGTGGACCTCCTCTATCCACTGCACACAAGCAGAAATGGCTCCAGTGGGCCAAACAACACATGAAGACTGACTTCAAAACTGTTTTGTTCACCGATGTGTGCCGTGCAACGCTCGATGGTCCAGATGGATGGAGTGGAGGATGGCTGGTTGATGGACACCCCATGAATACACGGCTACAGCACCAACAAGGAGGAAGTGGAGTAATGTTTTAGGCTGGAATCATGGGGAGAGAGATTGTCGGCCACTTTAGGATCCCTGAAGGTGTAAAGATGAACTCCATAATGTATTTGGAGTTTCTCAAACAGCACTTCCTGCCATGGTTCAAGAAGAAGAACCGTGCATTCTGCAGCAAGATCATTTTCATGCATGATAATGCACCGTCTCATGCTGCAAATAACACCTCTGCATCTCTGGCTGCTATGGGCATAAAAGAGGACAAACTTATGGTGTGGCCCCCATGCTTCCCTGACCTCAACCCCATTGAGAACCTCTGGAGCATCATCAAAAGGAGTGTCTATGATGGCGGGAAGCAGTTCACATCTAAGCAACAGCTCTGGGAGGGTATTCTGTCCTCATGCAAAACAATTAAAGCAGAAACCATCCAAAACCTGACAAATTAAATGGACGAGAGAGTTCAGAATCTCATTTCGAACAAGGGGTCCTATGTGCACATGTAACATCACCTCTAATAAAGTTTTGACTTGAAAACTGTTTGATTTCAGTTTGTAATAACCTACTAATGCTTATAATTTCACAAATGACCATTTTTTTGTTCGTTATAAAAAGGAAAAGGTTGAAAACTCTGCTGCGCATAATAATTTAGAACATGCATTTTGGTGCATTTGAGGTTTTTTTTTTTATAAAAAATTTTCGTTATCTAGCAGTTTTTCAATAACCTTTCAATTATACTCGAATAGTTGATGACTGGGAAATTAGA